>JABFQD010000326.1:0-28690 GCA_022817045.1 Psix sp. ZL-2020
TAATGAAGTGATATATTTTATGAATGGATTTTAAAGTGTCTTCAAACACCTTGTTAATTGAATATTATAAATTTACTTATGAATTATAATATTTATTAAGATGATAGGAAATATAGTCTAAATATATTCAAATTTCAAACTAATAAGCGGTTTATAAAATAATTAGATCCTTTTCATGCTTTTATTAGATTTTCAGATACATAATTTTATACTTATTACATGCAAAATTTTATATAAAAAATATTGTTTATACTTTTTCATTTTTGCTAGACTTGGAAAATACGTAGTATATGGTCTCACCGTCGTGAACTGTGGAATTGATTTTACGTAGACTGTACGATCGCGATGTCACGGACTGCCTGTCATGAGCAAAAGCTCGACGGTTTTGACAGTGTCCTGAACTCGCGTGATTCTATTCGCTTTCATTTTCCGCATTGTGAGAGACGATATATCCTTCCAACCATGATATTCCGTATAAAATTTAACCTTAGCGGATAAAATTCATTTTTACGAGGTTCGGCACATCCCACTATATTAAAGCGTAATATTTAAATTAGAGAGAACATCCTGATGAAAATTAAAAAATATGAAATATTTCCATTTATTATTTCAAAGGTAGCAACGAGATGGTGACAAAGTCATTTGAATTCGCAGCGTGCAAACTGAAGTGTATGGAAAAAGTTGCATGTTTCCGAGATTTTGAGTTTCGATTTGATTTCATCCGTATTATACTTTTTGTTTTGAATAATATGAATTGTAAAAACACTGAAATATCATAGAAGTTATGATTTTTTGTTGTTATTTTAATGTAAAACATCCCATTATTTTGGTATGATAATTTTTAGTACTTAGAATGTTTATTTAACTATATTACAAATTGATTATAAAATAGTAATTGTGACATCATAAATACACTACACAACAACTGAAAACTATTTTAAATTTGTCACCGTGTACAAGTAACATGCTTTCTAATCACTTGATTAAAATAAACGTTTTTATGGAACTTTGTATTCGTGAAAAGTCATAAGCAAAAATATTAATATATATCACAAGTTTGTATAATTTATATTACATAAATTATATCAGCTTATAATGGCTATTCAGCTAGAAAATCCTTTTACTCGATGCAGCTCGAAATTAGATAATCTGGCTTGTTTGAGTAAATTAGAGTAGTTGTAATATTGATAACTTCAACAAATTCATTTTATTGAGTAAATTCGATGAATTATTGATATAAACTAATATTGTCGTTTACTTCAAACATATCATTTAGAATACTTAAAGTGACCAAATAAATATTAAACTGACACTTAAACACTGATGAAATATTCATACCTAGATTAGGATTACAAACTATGCAACTAAATATACTAAATAATAAAATAACTAAATAATGTGATCTAATATCATCGATAAATATTTTGAAAATATATGCACAAATCGTTCAATCATTTAATCACTATTCTAATTATAGTGTAATTTTTTGAAAGTTTTTATCTAAAATATTATTTTCGCTGCGTATTTGTTGTTTAACTTCTAATGTAATAAATCATAATATATTTTTGGAGTACTTTTCAATACAGTAAATTTAATACTCAATTAATAAAATTTCAGAAAATTCATTTGTCAAATGTACTGCAGTAACTGTATTAGTCTTTTACTGTAATTCTCATAATGATCAGTTCCAAATGTGTTGTTTTGACAGCATAAAGCAAATATTTCTAATTCGAAATTTTCATTACTCATACAAATGAACAAGTCGTAATAAGTGAGTTAACTTCTAAACGTGACAAAAACTATTACTCATATAATTGCCAGCTGAAGAATACATTTAATTATCGCAACGGACATAATTAGTGTTAGCAGTACAGTTACATTACATCAGTGTGTTGGTTTGCATAATTTACGTCGTACATATCTCACAGGTTGTTCCATTGCTCCTGGATGTAATAATGAATTGGGTGACTTCGTGAAGCCTACTATATATTTGTCGCATTGCTATAGGCAATCGAGATTGGCGTCGAGTGCGGTGCCAAGGTATAAAGATATTTATACCCTGGTTACTAAGAGTAATATGTGAGAATGCTTAAACTCCTAGTCCTTTGACGTGACGAATACTCTCATCTTTGTTAGGTACGTCCTAATCAATGAGACTAGTTTACAACCAGTCGTCGTTGACCGTTTCCCAACAAAATCGAAATAAAATGGAAACGAGTTTCATATCTGATATTCATTGCATCCTATCTCATTAAAACTCCGTTTTATTACGTGACGGCCACGAGTGCCGTAAAGAAACATGATTTCAGAATTGCTCCCAACGGTGAATAGAGTCAAATTGTACGCTTGAATATTCCGTTGTTTTCCGAAAGCTATCGAGGGAACGAGTTTTATTTCCCTCTCACATCAAATAAAAAAATCGTGCATCGGGATTGTTTTTTGAATAACAGTAAATTATATTCCGTTCAAAGTTTATAGCTTTTCTATAGTGAAAAGAATGAAATCTCGAAAACCCTCGAATGAAATATAGCTCACTTTTTATACGTTTCTTGTAACATTTATTTTCATCTGAATGTTATTTTATATGTTGAACAAATTTTAATCGAACTTTTTCAACTTTCATTCAAGCGTCTGCTGCAAAAAATCAGATAAAGCAATTGAAAACTATTTAATCGGTCGAATCATGTAATTACTTCTTTGCGTCTGTTTGTAAATTACCGGAGAATGTTCGGCACAAAAAGAAGACGGACTCAGATATCTCAATTATGAGACATTTCGTGTCAGCAAGCGCTACCGTTTGCGAATTTAAAACTTGATCTGAAATGCTTCCCAGTTGCCTCATTAACAAGACAGTAACAGGACGATTACACGCTTTTAATTCAACGTATTCAAGATGCGTGAAGCAGATAAAACGTGACAAATATTGGCCATAACCTTTTCAAATACTTCGGACAACGTGTTGACAAGCAAGCTGAGAAATAAAGAGAATAAAAAGGATCAAAAGAACAGGGCGGCGAACCTGTTCTGCAGCAATTTTATCGGACGTTATTCTGATGCTACGTGGATCATAATATTAAAAGGATTATAGATCGCTAAATTATACTGACACTTTTAATATCCATACGCACAAGGGAAATTTCATAATACTTGTAAGGTATTCGACCAATGAAGCAATTTGTACTACCGCGTTAAATAACATATTGCCGTCCGTTTCTACCCGAATTATACAGTTATTAATAGGAATTTCTTCCAGCTTATATCTTTTGAAGTGATTAATAAAGATTGTTATTACTGTGATTAGCATTAAGTGAATCTTACTGCTATTTCCGAATCTGGTTTATACATTATATCATCATCAATTTAATATTGTTTATTTTGTGCAGAATATGATTTATTTCAAACTTACTATAATACATATTTACTTATTAAACATTTTTTAAAGATATCACATTACATATCATTATTTATTATCGATTACGATTAATATAATTACTCATATAGACTGTACACATTCTTAGGATTTTTTGTAATAAATTGTACAATCTGTCATTTGTAGTGTTGCTATTAATTTTTTCTGATAAACAATGAAATTTTGTTTATTCTATCTTACTGATTAACATAATCACCTTCTTTTTGCTGAGATTCGTAAATACCGATACGCAAAAATAAGACAGCTATTTAACAATTTAAATTTAGATTAAAAGTCTGCCGCATTAGAGATAATGTCTTTTATTCCAATGGCTGAGCTCAAACGAGCGACAGGGCTGTTTTATGATCGCTCAGCTACCCTCCGACTTTTTGATCTTTAGCGTAGTAAAGGAAACTTATTGTGAATTAGATAATGAACTGAAACGATCGTAAAAGACAGGCGAGATGCTGATGCAAATAACAGCAAAGAGCGCACACTTGTCGAAATTACCACAAAACGGTTATTAACCATCAGGAGAGGGTATCCGTACTCAGAACACGGTTAATGACCCACGTGTGAATCGTGATGGATACTGTGTGGCTTTCTTCGCACAATAATGCTAAATTAGCCGCACGTTTTTCACTCGACCACTTTGTAACATGCTACGTACCCTTCGCGCAACGCATTCGTCAACGAAAAATTTACATTTTAATTATTGAATCGCGCTCGCTCACCCCGCGATTATTTATAAATTCCGAGGCTCCGCCAAAACACATAATACCATTAAATTGTCTTCCACGAACATACACAGGATTTGCTAAATGTCTGCTAAATATTACTCTGCTTTATATAAGCTTATACAGAGTAACATTTCTTGAATATTAATTTAATAGCGTTTTCAGTGCAACTGCGTAAACCTAAAATAGAAGCGTAGAATTCAAATTATTACGAATAATTTCCGTGGGTTATGGTGTTTTATTATTATACACGCAAAATTCATATTTCGGTGAAAAAATTAGCTTTAACTTCACACTTTATAGATTATTTCAAATGAGTTTATGGTAATATAAATTCCAAGTGTAAGATGAAACATATGTGATATACATATTTTGTTATTGTATTATTTGAACATGATGACATTAAACAATGTATGGTATATGTTGAATGTAAATTATTCATATATTCCCCACATCAATATACGATCATATTTATACTTTCTCAATTTTTCTTTCACAATCGAATATGATAGTATCATATCTATATTGATAAAATCGCGGTTTAAAAATTGATATCTAAATATACATTTTAAATGTACGCACAATTATTATATTTGTAAAAAAATGAAGTTTTAAAAATTAACGTTTTTTAAGGGCTAAAATATTTCTATTAAAACAAATTTTAAGATATTAGTAAAAAATATCTTTCAAATTCTATGTAACGTTAAGATTGTATTAGATTTGTTTTGGGATGCATATTAATTATCTCTTTAAAAAATTTTAAAATCGATACAAAAGTATAGTTCTAACATTAGAAAAATTTTAGTTTAACATTTTCCACTGCTCATCGATACAATCGTCAATGTGACATTTCTAGATTAAAATTTAAACGCCAACATCATATAAATGTTATTTTCGCAGTTAAAAATGTTGTTTCAATCTCAATTTTTTTCCTGTAATGTAATTCGTTCTTTTAATGGTAGAATTAATTTAAACTTGTTTTTTACTATTTATTCAAGCAGACTAGCAAGTGAAATGGCTACTTTAGTCACTTTTTGATCTTTTTTTCTAGTTTTTCCAAAATCGGAAAACGGGAGAATAAAAATATTGAAAGGGTAATCTCAATTCTTTAACTTGTACCCTCGTTCGGTTTAGCATCGATTCAAATGTACTTCGAACTTGAATGCTTTACGATATATTTTCTTAAAAAACAGTAAAATAGTTTAATTTATAAGAGTTTTCGGTATAGAATATTATTATATAGCAGCTTAAACTCTAATAACTTCTAAAGAATGAAAGCAAGTTCTTAAACTGGCCCTAACTCATTGGACCTGCCAACCTCTTTAACGATTAGTAAAAAAGCAACTCTGAATTCATTCTGCTATTCCAACTACGTGTTATAAATTAATAATTATGTGCATATTTTAAACACTATATATTCCTTTGAAATATGAGACTAATTTTATCAATATAAATATAAATTAATGTCTATTTTACAAATAAATATATTAAAAAGTTACCATGTATGCTTTTCCTAATATTGTGCACAGTCAAGTGAGAATCTTTTGCTTATATTAATATTTTATTATATTAGAAATATAAAAATTTAACAAAGAATTATCCGCTTTAATTTTATATCAAAATGATAAGCATTCCAGTAATATAAATGAAATTTATTTTTCTAGTCAACTATATACGGGTCGAAGTACAATATAGTTTAATAAATAAATAAATAAAAACTTCTGATGAAAGTTCGAATTCGATCGACGGATTTGTCCTAAACACGAGCCGCAGTTTAATTACACTGCACATTCATTAGAATGTGGAAATGTAAGCCGATTTTCGAAGCTGTTCGAATGACATTATCGATTATTCGAAACGCTAGCATTAACAACCAATGTGACTGTAATGTTCTTCAAACATATCTTCATTTCCGATGCCTGCTAATTTTACATCAACGTGCAAGGCTGAATAAAAAACAAAGAAAATGTCATTTGTTTTATGAAACTAGACTACATTCACGCTGGTGACAACACTTTGTTTTCATGGAAGGCAGTTTTATTTCACGTGTAATAACGACTAGTTAACGTTCGGACCTATTGTATAAACATTAATTTTGATAAATTTTTTGTCAATGTTTGTTTTAATATGAATCTTCAAATAAATTGATGCTGCTTGAAAAAAGTAATGAAAAAAACAATAAATATCATAAATCGTTCGGTTTATTAATATTAAAATAATATCGAATTAAATAATCATTGAGTAGAAATGAGATAAAGTAAATATAAAAATGATACAAATTAAAAAACAGATAAAAAAATTATTTAAATATTCATTTTGAATTTTATTAATCGTTCGACTTAGCATTATTTTAAAATCCGATTTTGCTGTGAGCGCATAATGAAATAACGTTTTCGTTGTGAAATTTCATATACAAGTAAGATTTCAAAGTAATTAAAAAAAACCGTACACATGTTACCATATTAAATATTTCAAGCTCAACAAAAACCAATCATATGAATACCAAAACACTGAACGAAAAACGAAGTTTCTTATTATTAAAATTATAACGTTCAATAAAATACCTGAGATGCAAACACCCTTAATTGTGGATTACAAATTTGATAAAATCGTTCGAGTAAACATGTCGATTAGTGAAAATATTACGCATTCGATTTCAAAATTACTATATACAGAACTGAATTTCCATTATATTACAATTTTCTATTATATTTTTCTTTTAATAATTAGAGAAAGTAAAAATAAAATATGTTGAATCTAGAATGTGAATAAATATCGTAGTATGAAAAATATCGTTCATTACTGGCACACATCTCTGTTTCGTTTAAAGTCTCATTTCTTGAGATTTGACGAATCAACTGTTATTGTTGAATTCAACGTGAAGAATCACTTGTTCTCGCAGAGATCTCATGAATCTGACATCATAAGCACCTTTGGCGTCTATTTTAGATCGTAACATGAATAAAATATTTAGTCTACGAATTTGGCAAAGCGTTCGAGGCTAAAGTGAATCGTTCAAATGGCGATCAAATGTGTAACAGTTCTCGCGATTCATCTTAGGGTGGCTCGTAACGATTTGCTGGCACACTCGTTAATATAAGTTACGGGGCAAATCTTCATTGGCGCGGCTAATTCAGGCGCGCGACACAATTGGTTGAGCCAAGCGACGATATGCCCATTGACCGATGCAGCTGTTAAGGATCTCAATGAGAAGATTGGCAACGACAGGTGTCTCAATCTGCACTTTCTCTTTCGATCCTCGTTTGTCGCGACGTTTTCCTGCGGCTCGTTACCGTTCGATATTTATAACTTAAGAATGACGCTCGAATGAGTATCATCTGCCGTGTGCATCGAGCGCAGCAGGTAGCGAGCAAATTATTGCGCAACTTAGTGGAACTCGCAGTTAAATTCGGTCCATTGCGAGATGAGGCCAACTAATATCATTCGACTTTGTGCACAGAATTTCCGCAGCAGTTTTTGCTGCGCGAGTTGATTAGCCCGGCTTTTTGAACTTTTACCGAGTATTTTCGGATTTCATTTGCATGTTAACGCCTGGGGTAAATACATTGTGCCGGTTCTCCGCGCAATCGGGCTTCGTTACAACTCTAATAAGGATGCCTGATCAAGTTCTAATTAAGTTATCTTATTTAAAGTTGAGTTCCGCCGCGGCGCACTTAGTTCTAACTTCAGACTTGCAGTAACGCCACGTCGCCGAATTGATTTCAGTTCGGACAAGACGTCTTTGATATTCCAATTATCGGCAGTATTTATTTTTGCGTGTGCAATTAGTGGCCATTTCTTCATTAAATTAAAAAGTTGAAGCCAAAGAGACGGCCACGGTAAATAAGAGCATCGTTGGCAATAATTTGATCATGTCTTGCAAAAATTTTATTACCTCGGGATAAGGCGACCCGAACGGAGTGTATAAAGTCACCCTCTTGTATCTTATTATTCGATAACGCGCCTTTTTCTACTTTTTATTACGGAATTCATAACTCCTTACGACTACTTTATTATTCCTTTAATTTCATCGGCATGCCAAGCGATCGGCTTTTCCGCGTAATACAAAACTCAAGCGCAGTTTTTATCATAGCAGTTGAAAAAAATGCGTTCCGTTGCTAAGTCATATTAAAGACTACAAATCTGACATTGCGGAATCTGGTTGGAATGTAAATAAACGGCTAAAATCGCTGTTTTAGTGTAATTGTATTCCTCGTTGATGACGGTATAAGCATATGACTGTCGCAAAGTAGAAGCTGGATGCTTAGAGAAACTCAAGGACCCAATCCGCGACGATGATAAAAATAATTGGATTTGCCAAAAAACATTTTATTTGTCTCTTTCATCGGATACTCTCAGCAGAGGGAACTTGTTCCCGTCGACAGGAATACTTCCAATTGAATCTCATCCTCTTTTGAAAATACGCTGCCGTTAATTCTCAAGGCAATGCTGCGCCGACGGTTCGATATAGCGGAGGCGGATTTCGCTTGCCGCGGAACGAACGACTCTTCTCGTCTAGATCCAATCGACTCAGCAGCACTTTAATCCCGGCAAGAGCAGGTAAACTCCGTTTCGCGATTTTCAGCCCAAAATCCCACGACTCGTCGAGATATTCTCGTCGAAGATCGAACTTTCCCGACGGGAGCCATGTGTGCGGAAGGCAGATATGAAGTTACGGGGATTTAATTAGTTTCAACTTCCGAAGCCAGAGGACCGAAGTGTGGCAGCTCCGATCCACCTCTAATTGGCACTTCTAAGGTGTGATTGTTCCGGGATTAGCCTCGGCGCCTTTAGTTAATTGAAACCCAGGCGTCGTTCGCCTCGAATCGTGTCCGAAATCCCCGAAAAAGTTTGCTATTCGCTCCAACCGCGTGCTCTTCGCGGAGTCTATATTCGACGAAGATTCGAAACGACTTTTGCCCAATGCATTGTTCTGTTAAGAAATGACGCTCCACTGTGAAAAGCAAGTATTCCGGGATCTATCACAACGGAATTGTACTGACTCTTTGTCAGTGAATGAAAACGCCTTCTATTTCTGAAGACCTTGCTCCGCCGATCTTGAATTATGAAGATAATACACAGATGATAATAAATGTTCCGCGCCGATTATCCCATTCGGACAAAGAAGTAATTAAAGCCTGTCCGGACGCTATGATTTCCGTTTCCCTTCCCCCCTCCACCTTATTGGAGCTCGATTGGTTTCGTGTCGCCTAGAACTCGGTCGATACATTTCCATCTTGAACTCGCGGACGGTTATTTACGATTGCAAAAGTTTTGGTAAAAATACAACTTTGTTTTCGACTTAAATTTTCGCCGATTCGAAAACATTTCTCCGACGGGATTATTGTTTTTGAATAATGAAAGCGACCCGCCAAAATATTGACTCCAGGAAATACGACGCCGCTCAAACCTGATAAATTGTTCTAACAAATGCAAACCGACAAGTTGAAAAATGTCTCCAGGCCTGCGGTATACAGCTGCGCGCATAAATCAAACAATTTCATTTCGAAATTTGTTTCAAAGTTCATTGTGACTGTTCGAAACGTATCAATGGTTCTATGAAAAATATTCGTCGCCGAGACGCTCGTAAGTTATGCATGGAGAACATCACAAAATAAATCCAATTAACTCGTTGCTGTGTGAAAACAAATAAATCGATGTAGACGGGGGTCGAGTTGGGCCGAATAAAACAAGGTTTGAATAAGAATTTAAGGGGTTTATGTTACGCTGATGCCGCCAAGCACAGTTCAGAGAACACAGACAGTCAGCAAGTGACAAAAAGTATCGTCTTAAAAAAGTTATAAATTTGTTCATCTTGGAAAAATTTTTAATTTCTGATATAGAGTCAGTTTTCAAGTTTATTATGCGAATAAGTTTTATCAGCGTTTTAATGCATTTTGACAGCGGTTACTCAAGTGTTAATTTAAATTAATTAAAAATAAAATAACAAAATCCGTGAAATTATATTACGAGACGTTATTAAATTTCATGTAGATTATTTACAAACGATTAAACTTTTTCACATTCATATTTTACAATTATTTGCCTGTTGTATTGAAAAAGCATTATATTTCATCGAAATCTGATATGACTAATATTATTCATTCAACACTCTAATGAAATAAATATATAAAAACAATTAAAATTAATCAAAGGAACTGTCTTAATGTATTTTTTTATTTTCGAAGAGATCATTAACAATAAAGTTAGGTTAATAAGAAGTAAAGTATAGCTGTAATTAATTCTTAAACTATATACCGTCGATTTTGCTCACACAGAGGTATGTTGGTCGATAAATTAAGAATGAAGCTGCGTATAAAAATTCAGATCAACGGAACAGATTCTCTACAATTAGATCCTATACTTATCAGAGTATGAAGCATGGTGAGAAGGACTCGCAAAGTCGCTCGAAAAAGAAAGCAAATAAAGGGTGGATGAAAGAAATGGCGTAGTGCAAGTCGTTTGAAGAAAAAGGAATCTTCTAAGTCCGGGAGTTGTTGGAATTAAAATTTCAAAATGTATTCTTTTCCAACTCGTTCATTAAGTATAACATAAAGACTTACTTAAAAACCTCCGGATATGATTTTTCGTTTAACCTGTGTACGCGATTACGTGACAAATACTGCATAATCAAAATACTTTGTAAAACATGAAACCAAGATGAGGCTAAATAGTAATGATGTAGGTCAAAAGATTGTTCACAATAGAAATTTGAAATGTGGCACAATTTATAGTTGACGTTTAATAAGACATTTTGTCCTGTTCGGTCAGCTATATAGAGGTGCGTCGTTTTCGGATGCGATGAGTGACGTTAAGAGTAACCCGCAGGACACTTACGTTCCGTTCGTGCCAGAAAGCTTATCGTAATTTGCCCAGTTGCAGCTGAACAGAATTGGTCGTAAGCCAAGAACTTGTTTTTAACTCTCGGAAAATATCAGCTGCGCTGCGAAAAAGTATCGTATAAGGAACGACTGTGTCAATCCAAATGATACTGACGTTTCGATGGTTGTACGAAAAGATGTTCCGCCGAAGGCAAAACTTATTTGCGAAAGATAATAGTTTGTGATTTTAATAGAAGCCCCGCGCACATTTACAGCATCCGTTTGGATAATAGTAATAACCGAGGTTTTACTTCGTGTTGATCGCTCGTGTTTACGTTTCCGCTGCATATGCAACAGAGTTGTTGATTTGCCTATGTAAGAGCAACAGAAAAGCTTGCAGTTTGAAACTTGTTAATATATTAAATATGATGAAATTTTGAAGTTGATGAAAAGAAGAAGAGTTTTTTAAAGATACGGATAAAAACTTATAAGGACAGATGAACTTGGCGCTGATGGTTAGACTGAAAGAGAACAAATTCTAGAAACGAAATTCGTCAAGACATTCTAGTCACGTAACCGCACAGAATTAAATTTTACTTTCATGATGGTCGACTGTGAACCGTTTTGCTTGTAGCAATAGTTTGCAATCGAGGGATTATTTATCCGCACAGCAATATCAAGCGATCCTATTACTTACCGTTCAAACAAGAATTGACGAAGGTTTCATAAGCCTTGATGAATTTATGAAATTTGAAATTGCTCTTTTACTTTGTTTGCCTTGAACTGAGCGTTGACGTATTTGTTATTCCTTTTGTCATAATAATCTCAAAACAATCAAAGTGATAAAGAGCAATTAAGTGAGTTAATATTTTCTACAATAAATATAATAAAGAAATAATTGCTTTTTTAAAGGAGATATTTTGAATGAAAAATGTGACATATATCATATATCATAGTTCAGTTACATTCAAACATATTACAGGTGAAGTCATACTATGTCTTATATAAGTTTTATAGTCAAGCATTTCATTATTCTATTTTTATTTAAAAGCACTTTGAATGCTCAATAAGATAGTTTTAAAAAGTAGCGAGTTTTTGATAATGAAATGCAATCGTTACTTTTCAACCAAATAGTAAGTTGAAAAAAATATGCATCAATTGGAATAGCAGTAAAGACGTTTAAGCTTTTATATTGGCATCGTCAAGACAAGCTTTCTGCTGAAGATTGTTGAGGGTGGAAGCTATCAGAAAAATACTTCGAGAAGAAATACGCAGAACGAAAGTCTTGGATTAAAGGATGACAAAGAACTAAGTTCCAAACAGGTACAAACTGAAGCGAAAAACAGCGCTCGTTATCGCCGTTATCAAAAGCTTTTAAGAATGTGCGAAAACACGTATTTCACCCAATATTTAATCTGCAAGATTCATTCGACATAGCGATTACGTGCGCTAAACAACATTGTGTCGCATTGCTAGAATGTAACTGGTTGAAACTGAATATTTCCGAGGCTGTCCCGAAATGTAGAAATATCTTACAAGCTTTTACGCTTTCTAAACGAAAATTCCGACGCATTGGATAAACGAGGCGTTCCTAAATTCAACGAGAGCCAGGCTTCCCGTGCCACGCGACTGTTTCCGCTGAAACTTACGACCCTCCCCAAGGAACTTATTAAATTTCATAGAAGTTTTATTCTCGTTGCCACGACTAAAAGTTGATCCGTCGAGCGAGATACCGGTGCGATCTATGCCTGGACTTTTAAAGTGGTCTCAAGATTAAAATGTTCTTCATATCATTTAAGCATACGCAAATTTCCGTCATGTTACTAACTGTGCTTCTTATCCAACATTCTTGATTAAGTAAGTAATCATATTCTTATAACAATGCTGTGAACTTTATTACTTAGATTAATTACTTTTATTTTATATATTTATCTTACATTTATTTAACAAAAAACGCCATGTATTATATATGAAAATAAGCATATTCAAAATTCAAATGTCATTTTCCCTGCATAGAAATATAATGTGTTTTAAAAAATCTTATCAACATTACATCAACCTGAAAGTATTATCCCACAATGTTACTTCCATGCAAAAATTTCCTCTACATGAACATTTTATCAAAAAGCTCCTACTACTATAGTTTTGAATAAGCATATATCAACTGAACTAGTAAAAGTACATAAATTAAATCAATTTACAAGTGATGATTATAATACTTCAAATTCATTAACTTAATTAACATTACAATAATATTGTTAAATTATGAAATGTTACTGTCTTTAGTAATTATCACTCTAAAATAAGTAACTCAATATTTGTATAAAATTATTAATACTTTAGAGCAATAATATTTATCTAGTTTAAATTATATGATTGAATTTAATATGTTGTGAAAATTATAAACAGCTTATACAGAAGTAAATAATCAAATAATGTGAAATATTAGCCGACGTTTTTCAGAATCATGCTTCGACAATATCAAAATGAGTATACCCAAAGTGAATGAGTAATTCATTTTTCGGCTGAATCATCTAAACGAACGATTATAAATATGCGATCTTGAAAGTGAAAGTAACAAGAAATAGATAACAGAAGAAAGTAATAGTAATAAATAGCTTGCGAGAAGGCTAAATGCATATGAAACAGCTGTCAGATTCTTATTCTGAAGACAGATTGATGAGAATTGCATTCGCGTGCCAGACTGGCTTCGTTTATTCGTTTCCGTCTCTTCAGCCACGCTACTAGTACGGAATGATCATACAGAATTACACTGTCAATCTTTAGTTTATTTTCTAGTGTTACATTGATCGATTATATTCTTCAACAATCGAGCTTCGTGTTTCGGTCTCCGCATCAGTTCGATCATAAAATTAACTGCGAATTGTCGGCACTTTGTTTCGCGTAATTCATACCAGTATGAGGCGATTTCGCGTCTACCAAGAACCATTCGTCTTCGTTAAATTACACTTATCTCTCATCGGAGTTATATTTCTACGCACTAAGTTACAAGAAATACGAAATTCGAGTATAATCGTAAATTTGATTAACTGCTCGAATTCGCCATCATTGTTGTTTGGACTAATGCTTCAATAGTACAGTCATAAAAAGTGAATCGAACAGATAAATAATGCTGTTACTGTGCGGAAATTGAAAATTTATTCGTCTGTTTGATTGCTTATATGTGCAAGTGTAAAGATTATAAAGATATCATAAGGTTAAGACTATATTGAGACAAATCAGCATTGTAAAGAAAATATATAACGATTCGAATTAAATATTAAAATTGAAAGAAATATAACTTAATGTAGAAGGTGAATGTTACGTTAACGAAAATTATTTTTTTCGTTCCTTCGGCTCAATGGTAATAATATTTTAAAAACCAAAAACTTTACAGTTATTGCATTTCTGAATCGAAAATGTATATCAATAAATTTGCATTGTTTTATCGCACAAAAACTTGTTAAAAAATGATTTAACTGCGTTTCTCTAAATCATTGGAAGTTTATTTTTTCTCGTTATTCAAATTTATTACAATACTTCACGCAGAAATTTATGATTAAACTTTGTAAATTACTTCATTAAACATAAAAACCTCTTAATATTTTAATGAAGCTTCATTCAATTTGAATATGGTTTTGATGTAACAATATATTATGTAACAGGCAAGTGCGTTACTGTTTACCATTAATGATCTTTTAACTGCTTAAACTGTAAAAATTACAAATAACTAAGTATAGGCGTAACTTGACCAAAAAGTTCTCATTGGTCCACAGAAATTTGAGTTAAAACCTGTATAATTTACTATTTTATTAATAAAAATGGACTTTTTTATCTAGAATAATTTATTTTCATCATACGAAAATGTTTTACCATTATCTGAAATATTCAAGCCACTGAAATATTATCAGGTTAGCATTCAGACTGTAATTTGTAGTATTTCATTTTTCTTAGTGTTATTCCTTGGATAAGGTGAAAATCCTATCTTTATCGGTGAGATAAATCGCTTTTCTCCCATGTTGCTTATTATATTTTTAGTCACTTCACACGAGAAGTAATCGTTTTGTTCCACTTGATACATAATATACTGTTTGTAATTGAATCGAACAGTAATCTACGTCATCTAACAAGCTTTTCATACAGGCAAAAGCACTATTTATTTCTAAAGATGCTTTTTACGTTGAAACAAAAGGAATTTTTTACATTTGTATAATGTGTATACTTTTCTTTGCATACAAAAACATTATAAAAACTCTATAAACATTTATTATATAATTATAACATTTAAAAAAAACATTCTTTTCTTTATGAGATTCTTAAAATTCAAAACTCAAATATATTTAAAACAGCTAAATCGTCTGCTTTTTTCACATTCACGATTTATTGTTAGATAACATTCAGAAATAAGGGTGCATATTGAAACATAACAACTGTGCCATTTGCTGTTTTATATTTACATCTTGTATTCGGTCATGGTATCTACTGAGGCAAGAAAAAAACTACATTCGAAAAACCTGCTTCGGAATATTCTCAATGTAAAGGAATATTTAACTAGGATGTCCAACAATGCATTTCTCGCAGAACGTAAACTCCGAAATCGTATATAACACATCTCTCGTTCATCTTGTTCAATGGTGTCATAACTTTTATAATTTATAACATGTCTAAGTCTAATTTCGTGCAATTTAAGGATTAAATCTTTTTTGTTTTAAATTGTTTTAAAAAAGTTGACTTATAAAAAATGTTCATTATTCCACAACTAAAATAAAAGTATGCACATTTAATGAAATTTATAGAAGAATAACATTATTTTGCAAGAAAAAGTACATTTCTCAAAATCGTTTGAATTTAACAACTTCAGGCATCTATACAGTACCTTTTTCCTTAAAGATTTATGTTTTTTAGACATACATAACTTATAAATAATTATTTAGTTTTTCTATCGTAACGTGTTTTTACATTATGAACAGATTGAAAGTAATTTTTAGTAGAAAGTTTAAAAATGGCATTTTACATTACACCAATTTCTTAAACTGATATTTTTACCGTCTTTGTAATTAAACTGAATAATAAGAACAGTGGCGCTAGTGAATGTTTACTGTAGTATATTATGAAATATTAAGAAATACGATTAAAAAGTAAGTTATTGAAATGCAAAGTAATTTTATTCTATCTATTTATTATTTATTATAATCTTCGTATATTATTATAAATTTGACATACGCTGACATCGTTTTTTCACTACAAGTCATATCATAAGAGAAAAATAATATAATATTGTAACTGGGCATATGAAACATATTAAAGAGAATATGCTTGAATATTATTAAGCTAAGATAAATTAACGAATTGTTAATAGGTGATGATTAGGATCATATAAAAAGAAAATTATATACACGAGAGTGCTATTTATTATATAAATAGTATAATATCTTTTACACAGATTATGCTATTTCATACTCGCAGAACCAACAAGTAACAAATTTTGGATGATATGGAGTAATACCGCAAATATATAGGAATAATAATAATAATAATAGTTATTTGAAAAAAATTGCAAAAAAAAATGTATTACGTGTCCGATTAAGTTAACTGGAATTTTTAAATTCTCGTGTATTTCATGGTTATATCTCTATCGGAGTGCAACGATTTTACCAAAGACTTTTTCCAGATTTAAAGAATGTATTTTAGGGTATTTTCAAGGAGGCGAAAAAAGCCAAGAAGGAGTAAAGTTCAATACGTTCAAACTTTAAGCACAGCTTTCCAAAAATGCAGTTAAATTTAGGAGACTCCATCGATTCTGAAAATGTTCTTTGAAAGTCGTTACACATGGAGAATACTGCAATGTAAATCTCAAACTTAAGAAAAGAGTCACATAATTTGAAAGTAAATCAATTAATTATTAAATATAAAGATAAAATTCAAGAAACTGAAATAAAAATGAAATTATCAAAAGTGTATAAAATGAACTATTGCATCTTATTATAATTGTAATAAATAATTGGTATTATAGTTTGAAAATAAAAAATAATGCTATTATTATATTATAAGGATTTGAAATGAAAGAAAAAAATTTATTTTCTTGTAATCTACGTTTTCTAAAATTTGAAATTAGAGATCTAACTTTGATAGAATAATTTCATTTAATCTGTTATGTATGTTTAAATGTCAATAAATATATATTCAATATAAATAATTTTTTTATAACATCAGAAACACTTAAACAAATCTTAAATCTCATTAAAACGCGCTTTATTATATTTTCGTTGGTAATATTTATTATATTATGAGTTATACACATAAAAATAAGCAAATATACTTGCAGGTTATACAATATAAAATTTCAGTATCCAAATTTTCATTTCATCAAGTATCCTAATATGAGAAAAATCCAGCTGGATTATAAGATTTTAAAATTTAGATATTGCAAAGATTTGAAATATAATGAAGAATGCTCTTCAAGATTTATTCGCAAACTTTATCAAGAGTAAAAGTTCAGAAGCGCTGAACTCTTTATGATCATAACGATGACAACAACTTTGAATATCGAATATCAGTAGAAATTGCATTTGTATAAGTTGCATCTCGATTATACTTGTGTTTCATCAGATATATTATAAACCACTAGATGGTTTTTATCTTTTTTTCAAACTAATAACGAGGGCTGAAAAGCTTCTTCGATTAGAAGGTGGTAGGAATAGTGAATAAAGTCGAATAGCAGCGAGACACGCGGATTGGCGTGTTACTGTTCGACTGAGCTTAAAACCAGAGCAAGGTTGCGTTAGGTTCTAAGTATATTGAGATCTTTAGTGGTTGATGGCTGTTCGAAGAAGTTATCGAAACAGATATCCATAGAAGGAAGATACAAGGGTAAGGCGAAATGAGTAGATGCCGTATTTGATCTAATGCATTTCCGCAATAAATTTTATATAGCTATGTTGTTGCATATATCGCACGAAGTAAGTTCTACATAGTTGTTTCGTACACATGTTAAACTTGAAGCTTATGTATAAATTACATGAACCGTTCTCAAATGAAGCGAATACAAATTTAGTCATATTTATAATAATAATAATAATAATAATAATAATAATAATAATAATAATAATAATAATAATAATAATAACAACAACAATAACTACAATAACAACAACAACAACAACAACAACAACAACAACAACAATAATAATAGCAATAATAATAATTGATCTAAATTTTAATAATATCTCCTAGCAAAGAAAGCATTAAAACAAGTTCCATTTTGTTTTCCAAGTTTTCCAACGTCCGTAGATAAGAGTAGAATAAAACTTAAGGGACTCTAAATTGTTGCGTAGATTGTTTTTTTAAATGTCTGCTATAGGTTATGGTATTGGATTCCTAGCAAGCGAACGGATAGCGAGCCTTGGCGTTGCACTCAAGTTCGAAAAGTAAACTTAGCATTCTGCGAATGGTATAGCTTTACTGACAAGCTGGTTAGCTGGTTGGTTTGTCGTAGTGGTCTTGTTGTTTGAACTCTGCTCCCTTTCGTCTCGTTCTCCTTTTCCGCGCACGTGTCTCTAGCAGTTCGCAGACACTATTGTGACAGTCAAGTTGAGGAAAAAAAACACTGAAAACTGCTGCATAAATTATCCAACTTAGTTACACAGCTTTATAATCTCACTCTAACAAAAATTACGTTAATCTAAATATACATAGAAAATAAAATACAATAATTGTCTGAGAGAACAAAGATTCACAAGTATCATTTGTCTTAAGCTAACTAAAATATGTTTCACATTTAATTTTATACGTGCAGATTTAATTAGACCTAATTTTCTGCGATAATAATATGATCATTGCTTTATTTCACTTTTTAATAGCTGGCTATTAGTTAAAACACTTGTCGTTATCAGATCTAATTTTTTTACCTAATGATTCACAAGTTTAACTCGAAGGATTCGCAACGTGTTACTCCCGAACGATGGGCAACGGGTGTTGAGAGCTTTTGAATTGATTTGGAGCTTCGCCAATGGCGAGTAATTTCCTTTCTTTGCTTGTCGGGTCGTCGTGGTCGTGCTCGCTTAATTGGTTCTATGCGTAGGCTGGTCTATCGTAAAGAGATTGAACCAATTTAACATCATATACAGGAAAAACTCTCCAGTTTGAATGATGCGATTGCGCTTGACTCCAACATCTTCCACGCAGAACCAATCTCATTTGATGAGCATTTACTATATTGAGACTGAATACTACCCGTGATCCTTTGCTTTGCTACATCTCCTGCCAAACATTAAGGTACTTCGTTGAAAGATCCCAACAGCCTGATATAGTAAAGAGCCATAATTATGTTTCACCCGCGAATCGAGGTAATAAATTTTGAGATACGCTGTCGAGATAGCCCTTTCAGACTGCAAGGACGATAATTCTATGAGCCAGCGACGAGAAACACGGTCAACAAGTAGTCGGCATTGGAATGACTAACGCTCCGTTAAGCAGTCCAGAACAGCGGTCATTGCAATCAGTGCGTCTGTCAGAGAGCTTTATTCCTTCAAACATCAATTGTTAATCTCAAATCTACGAAACTACGACCCAAGATAAGTTCAATATTTAATTGAAAAGGTCAAATCCAATGGATCTATATCATTTTATTGATACATTAATACGATTTTTGAAAATAATTTCGATATCAAACAATTTTATAATTACTTAGTAAATAAGACAATGTTTGTATAATATAATGATAAATTCACTTATGATATTTATAAATGTCTTTAGATACTAGAAGTATATTTATTATCATTCTATTATCATAAGAACTATACCATGTCTCGAAATAAATATATTCTTACTCTTTGAAATTCATAAAATGCAGGACAACAAATTCTACGAATGTAGCATATAAATATTACCTTGAAATGACAATGAAAAGCGTATCGAAGTAAAATTTTGTGGTATTTTTGGCTTGTAGCAGTTGCTATACGAAACGCAAATATTATACTAAATCATAGTACGTCTGAATTCAGAAGCATTAAATTTGAAAGACCGAATCGTGGTCGGCTGTTGAATATGCACCTTTGTTTTTGATATAATTTATAATTAACTGTCTTTGTTTCTCCCCCTTTTGGTGTAAACCGACTGCGAACGACGCCTTAACGAGGATTTCACAGTGAAACAGAACACCCCATAAAGCATCTTGGAACCCCTTGAGAGGGACGTAGACCTTTATAAATTTTGCGATCCGCCCACCGTAGCGGGATATACTATTCTCAAGGATTCTTAGCACGTACTCTTGTGCACACTGCCGGTCGAAGTAGCCAGCACGAGAGAGGGCTACTTTTAACGGGAAAGCGTGTGTTTGAGCAGAGAACGTGAGACAATTGGCTCTCAAGAGAGGCAAGGAATATCGACACTCCCTCTTCGATGGGGTTATTCTGCGAGCGACAGAAAGACATCAACTTCATCTGTGATTGTCATTGTTATCTATCTGGCTGAGATTAGAGGTCACCCGACTGTGTCGTCTCCCGCTGCTCGCGTGAAAAGGGCTGGAGATTTAGCGTGGCTTTATTTGCCAGTATCCAAGACTTATACGCATCTTTTGCATCGACCGAATGGAAGTCGATTAGAACGCTCCGAGAAGTGTTGTCTGTGCGTGTGTTTGTGTGCTCCGCAAGCACGTGTGATCTTCACCGAATGAATTCATTCTTCGACTCTGCCGCAATTGGGTTCGCTTCGATTAGTTCTGCTCCTTTATTTGCGACGGTAGTCTCGTTCTGTATCCTATTGACTAAAACGACCAACTCAATGAAAAGAATGATTCAATCAAAGAAGCCAATTCCATGCATTTCCCCTTTTTCTAATTTTAGGTTATTGTTTATGATCATTAGCTTAAAAAAATAAACTGTCACCTTGTTTCATATTGGTTTAAAATTGCTCTTAGCAAAAGGTATTTACCGTCTTGTAATTTAAGTAGTAATTTTAATTTATTAATAGTTTAAACGATAAAGGTTGATGTTTCGCTATCTTTTCTTCGATTTGCGCTCCATTCATGGCGTAGTTATAACTATTAGAAATCTACTCGAATTTTATAGGAAAAGAGATAAAATTGGAAATAAAAAGGGAGACAGAACTTAATCTGGTCGGAAACCAGCGAAGTGTTGGCTCGGTTTCTGTACCTCGGACCAGCGAGAAAAGATTGCATCGAAGCAAGTTTGTAAGTGACTTCCTCTTTTCTGTATCCCTGGCTGCATTCGGAGGGGGTTTCGCAAAGTTTACGAAGTAAGGCATTCGTCATATTAATGGATTTAAAGCTTGAGACAAAACTTGAGAGAAACCTTGGCATCGACGGTAGTCACTTCAACTTATCTCTTCATTTAATTAAACTCTGTAACTGGCAGTAAAATTGCATTTACGGTTCTTAAAAACGTACAAATGATGTTGAAGTTTTTATTAGCTCGCATTAGAACGAATATCGCAGCACCCCGATTCATGGCTTTCTTAGAAGCCGTTGATACGTCTTGTATTGCTAATTATCTCTTACGACTTTTTGCGTACAATCCATTTTATTGGCCCATAAATTTATTCTGACTCGATCTTATCATTATGTTAGTTACGTCGGATTGTTTAACTTTCTTCTACATTTTTTATTTTTAATAAGTTTTATTTTTCATTTTATTTGATTCATACTTGTTTGAACATCCATAAGCATAATCCATAATTTATACTTTTGATATTGCATTCCCTTGGTTAAAATAGTTTTACATTTTATTTTATAACAACGATTACCACACTGACAAAATTTTCAAGAATAAAATAGTAACGCCACTGTGAAAGAACTATTGTACAGTTCACATACATACCAATTGATTTTTCCAATAAATACTTGTGCACATACACAAATATTTAACAATATCTGAAACTAGTTTTTCGAATTCTTTCCATGTTGATTTATCAACGCTATTAATCCAATTGACTGTGATAGGTTGCTCATCATTTGTAGCATGTATTTCAGCTCTCAACATTCGAATTCACTAGAACAGAGTTGAATATCTGCATTCGTTCAAACAAAATGCACTTGCGGCACGATTCGTTCGTGTTGTCATTTAAATGCATCTACGGTTTAGGTATCGTTTTCCATCGAGCCCATATCGAATACCCGGGTGCACAATGTAAATTGATAAACGAAAGAAAGGACGATGAGGGCGCTATAGGTGAAAATTGGGTTTGAAAAACGTTTAAAAATGTGCAAATCAAAGAATGAAAAAATGCCAATTTCTCGCGACAATGTAACATTAAAAAATATTCACAAGCGTTTTTACTTGTTCAAGTTTGCTATGACTATAATTGTTATTGGTTATCGATGTTGTTACGATAAAATATACTTTTGCTATCGCTTTTGTTTTCACAAGATAGTTACTCTTTAATCAATTTACAAAACATGAATCAATGAAAAGATAAAGTTTCAAAAACTTACGGAACAATTTAAACTAAAATGGCCACTAATGAACTTTACTGTTACAAAGTCGTTATTTATGAAAGCTTTTAATTTTTATGTCGACGATTCTGAAAAGCATTCCAAAGTTGACACTTTTTGTTTTGAAAAATGTTTTTCTAACGCGAGCAGCAACGCAGCTATACTTCCTCTTTGTATATTTGTGGCTTCCAGACAACAAAAAATACCGACATCTATCAGCCGTATAAAAACCTCAACTTTCGTAGCAATATTCTGAATTTTTGGCTTTTTAGTCTGGGTCAAGTTGGTATTACGACAACTCTTATGTTAAAGCCTACAATAAAGTAGAGAGTCAGAACAGAAACGATAGGATGCAATAAATCGAGCATTAAAAAATACATTACAGCTTTAAAGTTAATGAAGCCTTGATAAGTCACTGTAAATATTTCAATGAAATGATAATTTATCATTAATATAAGATTGTTGTTATTACCATTATTGTATATTATGTGATAGTATTAAGTGCTAACAACATTTATTATTGATTTGCTGAAATATTGATTTTGCTTCGCACGGATCAAATTGGCGCAGTACACAGGTTGTTGAATTTGATGGTTCGATTATTATTTTAATTAATAAAGTTAGTTTCAACTGTTGTCTAGATTTCGAACTTGTGGATAAAACTTTGGTCACGTTTTCATACAGAAGCTGATGAAGAAAATGTGACTATGTTATTTTGGAGAGAATAAAAATCAAGATGACAAAAAATGGCAGTTGGAAATTTCATTTGTAAGACCATCAAGTGAGCGAGCACATAAACCTATTTTCTCTACGTTTGTCTTCTCACGAGTAAGAAGTTTGACCGCTAAAAAGTACGATTACGCGTTTAAGAAGCTTAAGCGTGCGCTGGAAATTAAAGCTATCTCGCTTTGAAATGTCTTTGGTTGCGCGCTTTAACCGTGCGATGCCATCGCGAAAATAAAGGCTTTTTAAACTCGCCGAGTACGAGATACTTTTTGCAAATTATGCAACGAATTAAATGTTCTTTCCGCGAGATAAGCGTTTCTTTGTCGTGGAGCTCGAACTTTGTAATGCGCGCAACGCTTATCGTTAACCGGACCCGCTTAATTATTTGTTGCGGAAAATAATTATCCAGAGGAATATCTCTTAATGAAAAATGTCAGCTTTTCTCGAGGACGAGAATATCTCAACGTTTTATCCGACGGAAAGGTGTGAAGTCCGTCGTAAGCATTTTTGTGCGTTTTCTTGTCGTCTCAAAGACAGCGCATCTTGTGGAATTCACGCAGAGGAAAGTGATAAAGCCAGTTGGAGAGAAGATCGGGCTGCTGGCGGGAAATGATGTATGCGATGCATTTGTAACTTTACCGAGGTGGGGCGACTGGCGACGTCGTTGCTACCCAACTGTCAACTGCAGAGGACGATGTTAAAACGTTATGAGATTGCGCTGCGAAAAATGAATTCAAATATTATGGCCTCTTCATCATTGCGAACGCGCGGCAATGTTATTATTTTTTCCCCCTATTTGATCATCCTATGCTCCCTGAAAATGAAGTTTCGAATAATTTTCTGTTATCTTCCTACAAATCAACCTGTGTAACCTTCCAATTTGAACATTTTATACCATATACACAAAGAAAATACATTGAATTCGACAAATATGTCATAAAATGAGAGCATAAAATAATGTGAATATGTGTCAAAGTGATTTATGACATGTACTATACATATATATTTATATGGATGTGTGTATATATACATGTATACGTATAAGTATATAAGTGTATATGCATGTTTTTTAAGCGTAGTACAAAAATTAGGGTTCTAAAAATGTTATCTTAATTAAAGACTAGTTTGATTACATATACATTTTTCATCATCTTGTGGTAAATTCATTTTTATCTTACTTACTACTTACATAGCTGAACAAGGACAGTTTTTTGCAACTAAGTATTTAACTCGTTTAAATTTAATGAGAAATATTTTATTAATACAGTAAAAGGTTGTATGTGATACTTGTTAAGACTAGTCTATCATTATTTTTTCTCATATAACAATAGACATTTTTTTAGCCAACACTTTATATACAATAAAGATTCTTCAGATTTTAATTATATAAGTTAATAATAAAAATTCATTGATTATTACTGACGGATATGGGTTATACAAAATCATTATACTCGCGATACGATTCTGCAAGTTTAGAATTTTAATTTACATGCTAAATCATGCTGCACTTACTCATACATTTGTTAATGATATTTTAGCAGTGTATAGAATTCATGGTCAATAAATTAATTGATAATCATGTATTAATATGCTGAAATAATATAAAATTCATTAGTATGTTTTGCATTTGTGCTTGTATATTTTTTATAATACCATTTTTTTTATTATCATTTATCATAAAATAACTATATATAATACAAAGGTTATACAAAATTTACTTATATATTTATATTTAAAAACACAGTCTAGAGATACACAGTTCACTGTAAATTGTTTGAATTGCCTAATTATTTAAACAATTTGTTCATTCAAATTTCAGAATAAAACTGATTAAAATTTTT
This sequence comes from Psix sp. ZL-2020, assembly GCA_022817045.1. Lineage (NCBI taxonomy): Eukaryota > Metazoa > Arthropoda > Insecta > Hymenoptera > Scelionidae > Psix > Psix sp. ZL-2020. The sequence goes on from JABFQD010000326.1 coordinate 24,984, forward strand.
TGCTGTTATCTAATATAATAGGAATTCCAGATAAATAATAGCCGCAACTGAAGAATCAGTAAATTTACATGGTGGAAAATGATCTACTAATATGTGAAGGCATTAAAAAATGTCTATTTTGTTGCTATAAATAATCGTTGTGCTTTTCACTGAATAAAATGAACATTGATGCTAAAAAAGTTCACCCAGATTAAAATTATTAGTAAAGTTTTCAGCTTTTGAAAATAGATATGAAAAATAGTTTGTGCTGAAGGCTAAATTTAAATTTTTAAAAACTTAGTTTCAAATTATTTACATCTCACATCCAAAAGATTCTCCATGTAGCAAGACATAATCTATGCTGGGAACGCGACACGAAGTGGGAACCTTGATGCGAATCTAATTGGTTGGCGAATATCACGATGCCAAATGCTGCAACGCGCGTCATTTATTTATATCGTATCCTTTCTTTTGACTTACGAAACGCGTTGGGTCGATCAAAAGAGGTTTATCAGAAGCCATTATTCCGCATTTTTCACACGGCTCTGTTGGCGTCACCAAGCACGCTATATCCCGAAAAGTTATGGCTGACACTTCTGACATTATTTTTGCAAAAATCCCTGATGAAAGGAAATTAAGCAGCTAAGAGTTATTCATTCTTATCTCGTAGCGACGGTAATTAAAATTATCTTATTGTTTTGCGTCGAATGCCGCTTTTTTAGCGCGCACTTTTTTGTCCATTTTTTAAGCTTTTGTTTCTAGCGTCGAGTTTGCGATTGCTCAAAAACTAGCATATCACAGGCTCAAAACTTGGCCGGTGTAGCAATAAATCAAAAATACTGAGCGAACAAGTTGGCCGCGATTTTTTTCCTCTTTTCGCTAAGAGAGAAAAATTTACAAGAGGGACACAGGATCCATGACCCGTAACATAATTAGTAGTTGAGTCAGAGAGCAGTGTCAGTTGTTCATAACCTTTACTGGTTGATATCGGGGCTAATGGACTAGGTTGTGTCGAAGCTCCTAGTCGCGCTAAGTTTAGCTGCGAGGAATCCGGCCCAAACACGACCAAAATAAATCGCTAATCACGAATCTTAATCAATGTATATATAGCTCGACGCAGTCTCATTCTCGTCGCAGTGCGCACCGCAGGAAAGATGTACATTTTATAATCTCCGTTCTCCGGTCGCGCTATTCATAGCACACTCTCGATTTCCGTTCTCCGACGTCCACGCACTTTTTGCCACCGAAATCTCAAGCGCAACTCATTCCTACGTCGCTATAATCGACAATCGAAAGCAAAGCGTCTGAAGAGTGACGTCACTGATGGGGTTAACTGAGGTTAACTCAAACATCTACGCACGAATTGACCGACATCGAACTTCCCCGCCGATGTTGATACGATCGGCGCGTGTTGCATCATGTATTTAGGTTGTAACATGATTTAGCCCCTGTCTAAATTTCCTCCTCGATTTTTTCCATTTTACTTCGCATGTCTGCTAAGTGAAATGTTAAAAAAACGATTATTAAGATTGTCGCTCCTCTGATCGATCACAAACATAAAAACGATCGCTTCAAATTTGTAAACGATTGCCGTGTATTTATGTTACTCGTTCGACGTGACAGTTTTTGAATATGAAACTATTTTTTTCTTAAGAGCCACTATTCAAGATAAATGTGTCACATTGTTTTTATCGTTGTAAAAAGCATCGCCGACGCGCAAAGCTGAAGGCATTTTTCAACTCAGCCGTGCGTGCCAACATCTTATTGACTCGTTGAGAGCCTCGTGTAAAATCAAAATATTTCGCATCTCGCGATTCTGTCTGGCTTAACAATAGATTGATGACAACATCTCGGCCTTTTTTATTTTATACCATATGCCTGTTCTTTCGGTAGGGTTATTAGCAATGTCAGATCGATTAAACGAAATTGAATAAACTAAAGAGAAAAAAACATATCTCTGCGATTGCATAGAACGAAGAAAAATAATCAAACTGATAGAATAGATTGAAAACGCATATTGTGGCGACAAATTTTTAGCGATTTTGTCGAAAATACTAAAACAAGTTTTATTCACCTATCTTCCATAATTTTTTATACTCGAATAACAGTTTTTCAAATCCTCTTAAATTATTGTAATAATGTGCAAAGTAATGGGCTTATATTAGCATCAAATAGCATTTATTTTACGGCATCTATACACGCAGTCAAACTGCGGCAATCCTCGATGAAATAATTGCACGCTGAACGACAGACGTGCACTTGAAGAAAATAAAGAAAAATGTTGAAATCGGATTAAGAAATCGAGCCAGATATTGCATTTTTGATCGCATTCATCCGCGTAGTTCAGTCGGCGCGCCGTTGGCTGTGACTGTCTGATGGAAACCATTGGGGTTTTCTATTGGAGTGAATAATTAAATTCAATTCTTCGAGTACTGAGAGATTTGAATTAATAAACTGGTCGACTCACGAAGTCTTTGCAATTGCACTCTACTTTGTTGGCCTTGCCTTCCCTTCTCGACTTCGACCTTTGTTTAGACACATGTATGTTCATCTTTCCCCCATAAGGCCACTGAATTTTGCAGCTTTTATGCCCTAATCTTGACGATTTATGTGATGAATCTAGTAATATTATCAACGTGAGCATTTACTTAGTGCTTCTAGTTATAAACATGTATACATACGCATTATAAAATGATAGTATTAATCTGTACTCTGAATTTATGAATTCAAATATGTTTTATAAAATGATTAAAAGTCTCCTTCTGAAGTAGGTCATTATATAATATTTTTAAATCGCTTTCTTTCCTAAATTTGCAAATTAAGGAAACTTATTTACATTTGCAAAGTTTATTAAATTGATATAAACATAATCAATGATAACATAACAAAACGTTTTCGATTTATTGTTATTGAGATGAGTAATTGATAAAGTAAGATACTGCACATTTTTAGAAAATTCGTGTAGCGATATAATTAGGTTGAAAGAAAATTATGGCAGCAGTTAGGTTTGTAGAAGAAGACTAACGGTATCAGTATAGTACTTAAACGAAGTATTAACGTATGAGAATCTTTCATCGAATCCAATAACTCGAGATCGTGGATTTGGAATAAAGCTCATCAACGATTCAGTTCGGAATCCGCATTTGATGCATTAAAGATGTCGCCAGGAGTAACAAGAATATAGCTCTTGATCTCTCAATGAACCTTTTAGTTTTAAATCGTTTTTTAACTATAATCAAATGTCAATTTAAATATTAATTTCTTATATTACTTGACATCAACAACTGTATTTTTTTTAAAATTGATTTGAAAATAAAATATTTTTTAAAATTGTTAATTTGTATATTTTATAAGATCCACTAATATCGAAGAAATTATTTCATATATTACATGAAAAAGAATCTTGTTCTAAAATCTGTATCTTATAGAGATATTACCTTAATTTTATGTACATTTTATATAAGTTTATAAATGGTATCAAAGATTTTAATAAATTTGCACGCGTATAATATATTTAAAATTTTGTTTAACAATTTATAATTTAATTATGAAATAAAAAATGTTATGTTCAATTTATTTTTAATGAGTACAACCCATGCCTGATACCGAACGTACTAACGTCATAATTTGTATTACAAGTTTTTCTCTGAGTGATGTATCACAAAAGAATTTGGGATAAAATAAAAATAAAGATAATATATTATTAAAATGCAATTTAAATAAATTAG
>JABFQD010000327.1:0-28653 GCA_022817045.1 Psix sp. ZL-2020
GACGCGGGACCCGCCGAGATCAACACTCTTTCCCCACAGGGGGGTCTGCCATTTAATAGGACAGAGCGAGAAAAACAAATTTCGTGGTGGGGGCGTAGGTGAAAAAACACACCCGAGGCCCCCGAGGTTAAAGCCCCCGCGGCGAGGGGGGGGGGGCGGGACCCCGCCCATACCCCCGCCCCCCCGGCGGAGACAACGGGGGGGAATTTTTACTTTCCCCCCCCCCCCCCCCACCCTCCCTTAACCCTGTGCTATTTCTTCTTTTCTTCTGGCTTAGTATACATCTCCCAAAATGTTTTTTGATAATTCATGCAGACCATTGTAGTTTACGCAAGAATGTATAATTGCAGTTTGTTTATAAAAAAAAAGTCATTGAGATACCAAGATTATTTGATAATAATAATTTTATGAGTATATGAAATATAATGAACGATTTTGTAATTTTTAAAATTCCTCCTGATTTAATGTTTTCAATAAAAAAAGTTTTGAACGGGTTTGGAAGATGGGATATAAATACAATTTTTAATTATTTTCTTATTTTGTTTGGACAAGAATAATGACAAAATTAAGCAAACATATCGGTATGATTCCATGGAAAATATTCCAAATGCCATAAACATTTTGCAATTCGAGATTGACGATAAAGAAACGGAGCACAGAGTGTGTTTGACGGAACTAATACGGCATGTCAAAATCGGCCGGGGATTGGGAATGAATTAACATTTCAAAACAGCGAGTCGAAGCATCCTCTTGTAATTTATGTAATACGGTGATGGATCTTTGACGCCTTTTGATCCGTAGCAAATCCTTCTCCGGAGGCAAACTGTTGAGAATGTAATAGGAGAAAGTAGTTGGCTAAATACGATACAAGAATTATTTTAATCTTGTCTATCATGAAAACCTCGGATGATTTTTAGGCGTTGATTTACGGTCTCGCAAATAAATTACAGTTAATGAGGTATTATTCACAATATAGAAAGAGGTGAAAGCGAAGGCTGTTTCTGTGATTTGTGCGAAAAAATTTGTAAATAAATGTCAAGTTTTACGTAAGATTTTACGCCGCTCAAAATTTGAACTCGAGATTAGAGATATGGATGTTTCCAATTAGAACCAAGATCGATGTCGATAAGAATACCCGCAGTTTTATATTTTCGAACTTAGATAGAAAATGTTGATATCATAGTCTGCTTGTCATCAGAAGTTATTTAAATAACATCATCATTTTGTACATCATTTTACTAAGTTTCGTACAATCAAAACATGCCACAAAAAGGCATACTTAACACAGACATTAGATTCTATTGTGTGGTGAGTAACAGCATATCCGCACATTATAATCGCTGCACTTACATCGATAGAAATACACTGATACATACTTCTATGTATGTCAAGTGTGAATTTGATGGATCCTGGCACTGTATCCTTGTAATCACGCATTTCAACATAAAAGTTCGCAATTCTCGTTACAAGCGATGTTCGTCGAGCCAAAAAAAGGAACAGTGAAATGAAAAAAAAAAAAAAAAAAAGATTGAAAAAACCGCGCAACATATCGAAAAGCATCGAGTATCATCTCACTGATAGCTCTGTTCTCTCATCCGTCCTTTTAGTCTCCCCAAAACATCTTTTTGCTATTTCATCACTAAAACAAATATTTTTATAAATCTTGCAAATTAATTACAAGACACAAAAGTTCATCATATATAATAGATTTCAAACTACAAATTACTATTCCAGTATCGAATCATAATAAATTTGTTGTTACTGATATACAATAATGCAGAAAATGAATTGATTACAAAAATGAGCATTTATATAAAGTAAATATAGGAAATATACATCGAAGAACCAAGTATATATATTTCTACTTGGATGAATATAACGCAGGCAAATAAACACATTTCTCTCGACAAGACTATAAAATAATCTCAAATCTCGAAGACAAGCTGCTGGAGAAAAAATAGATGCATACGGGTGTCCTTTCTGCGAGGCCGCGTTCCATTTTCGTAGTCCCGTTTCACAATTATGCATTCAAGTAAACCGAAGATGTTTGTACATCTATACCACCCACTGTTAGCAAGCCCTGTGACTACGAGCTCTGAAAGAAGCTGGAGTCATTTCGCGAAACGCGTTGCCTTTCCAGTCAAGCGCTCATCCTGATATTGTTGAATGTCAGCAGCAAGATAATACCAGTAGCAAGCTCTCTCCCTCTGTCTTGAGCGCGCACACACGACGAGTACGCGACGTGTGTTCGCACACACGTACTCGATCGAGAGAACCGCTTTGTCCCAAACACAATAGCGAGTACACGACGAATAATAAGAAATCGGCGATCGAACCGACGAGATGAACGAAAGACAAAAGAGATAAGTCCGCGGCTCTCGTCCGACCCACCGAATCCACATTTGTATATTCCGTCTGTATTTCTCCCAAGCCCATGTTTTATGCTTTACTTATATTATCTTCGAGTGCGTGCGTTTTTTGCTGTCTCGTCGCGCACTTCTCTTTCTCGTACCGGCGTGTGATTTTTTTCTCCTTTCCACGGATGATTTTTTTCCTCTGTCTTTTTTGCTGCGCGCCTTTTTTCGCTTGTCGTTGTCGAGTGAAATGCGGCGCGCCGACCAGAGACTCACCGAATAACGAACTTATGGCCCACCAAAATCCACCTGTCACTCCGGATAACTATTTACAACTGTCCACCGATCGAATTCTTGCATACGAGAAACACATCGAACGTTTCGCAGACGGCATTTCGACGTTCGCCGCTGGGCGGTCTGTTCTCATTACAGCGCAGACTGGTCATCGACCTTTTCCTTATTGTATGCAACAACCGGCCATCTCACAGAGACTTGCAGCGATTTGTCAAGATCTGTGATTCGGGACATGTGGGACGATCCGCGAACCATCCGAACGTATGGCCTCATCTCGTGACTTAGCTTTTTAATTAATATTTTTCAGCCACGCAACAAAAATTCAACCGGTCATACAAGTAAACTGAGTGAACTTCAACACAATGGACGTGGATCGTATCTTAGTTATGTTAGATTCATACAATGCTCGTGTCCACAAATAATTGCACATGATGGAATTGCGATATAGTTTTGCAAAGAATAGATGAAGAATTAGACATGTGTGAGATTTGCATTCAGATTTAAGTTATGTAATCGAGATGTTTGCAGGATATCGTTTACAAAAAAGCTTGTCTTCAAAAATTCCACTTTCTTAGATTGTTAATTAATTTTGAAAGTATATTTCATTGATGTATCGATAATTGTAATTATAAGTTGAATATCACGTAAATGCATAGATTATTACTGATTAATTAATCTCTCGTGTAATGAAGAAGAGATATTGAGTTTCAATACATATTGGCTCGTATATGCTAAATTTCAAAAATATCTAGTTTATTATAGTTTCCGGTCAAAAAATATATACGAATATCAATTGCGTTTTAACAACGCTTTTAATTATTTGCTTTCACACGGTCAAACGGATATCCATCATACATTTTTAATAAACTAATTAGGATGATAAAAATAATACTTAACGAACATGTTGTAAACATCGCTCATAGACTAGTTATTGTTAAAATTGCAACATACTAATTTTATATTACGAGCGCGAATACATATAAGTAACTTCAAGTTGCCTCGGTTTTATTAATTTCATGTGTTATAAAAATAGATTTTATTTACCAATTAAGTATTAATTTTTTACAATCAAGTTTCAAATTATTACCATATCAAAGAAACGAAATGAATAATCATTCAGAATACGTATTTTCGTACATTCCTTCGTTTTGCTCGAGATTCTATTATATATAACTGTGAAAACCACTGTATACTAGGTCTCTTTAATAAATCAAAGTTTTTTCATATTCCAATATATATATCAGTTTGAAGCACATTCACAGTCTGTGAACAGTGGCTTTTTTATTTAGGAAATAAAAATGAAAACAAAAAGTTGTCTCATAATGCTAAATATGGTGAAAACAAAAGATTGCGATGTAGCACAAAGTTGAATGTGAATATGAGTTGATTGCGAATATTGATCATATTGTGAGATGAAATAATTGTGTCCGGGCGAATCACATTGTGCGTCCAGGTGAATTTATTGTGCAGGTTAATGCCAGAGGTGAAGATTCGCACACGAAAGACGATTATAAGAATAATGCAAGAGAAACAACATCTGTTAGCAGCAAAGCCGAGATCGCATGGGGCGTAATGCCTCTGTATATCAGACTCGTTGCACAAATGTTGCATATTAGACATACGATTTGTTGCACGCGGATAACTCGAGAAACGCGAGGAATATTTCGGCTGAGCTACTGAGCACGCGCAAACTTCGCCGACGCGTATTCAATTTATAACCCAATGAATACAACATGAATTGTTTCGACAAACCATCTTTCGAGCAGGAAGATTTTTTAGAAACTGCTTCGGCTTTCAATTACACCAAAAACGAGGAACAAAGATATGGAATTTTTGAAAAGCTCGATTATTAATACTGTTTTCTTTTCGCGCTCTTTTGATATAGTTTGATGAATCTAACCTTCGAATTGATTAGAAAATGGAGTGGATATTCGTGTCAATTCGTAATAAAGATGAATTGACGAATAAAGTGCAAATTTCGGGATAAAAAGTCTAGTATCAATATAATGTCGCAACATGTTATAATAACAAATATTTATTTGACTTTCAACTTCAGACTTGCAGACGTCGTTTAACGAATTATGCTAATGTGAAGACTTTTTGAGTCCTCGAATTTTAATCGTTTTGAAAGGATAATGCGACTCAATCGGTAAAAAGGCCTGACATGAGTATAAAAAGTTACTTGACTACGTCGACAAAGTTATTTCGCGCAACAAAGTTATCAGCGGCCATCGTGGCGTTGTGATTGGCGCAAATGATGTATGAGATGCGCGTTTTTCTGAACGCCGCCAAAACTGACGATATGACGAAGACACGGCAGTCACTTTGGTAGGCCTGTCTCAATATTTGGGAACGAATAATCGGCTTATCATCGCTCGCTGTCTCTCTCCCATTTGTTAAATTATGCTTGTTCTATCTGCGCTTCCCATTTCATAAACGTGACGTTGACGTGGCCGATAATATCTCGTACATAATGTGGCCCAAGGGCCTGACGTACGTTTCGTATCGACTCGTCAGGTAACATGAGATTTCAATTACTATGACTACCGTTTGATCTTTCCAAACTTTGATTCTTAATGACTTTTCTTACTTTATTTTTATTATTTCTGCTTCTTTCGTGAGTCCGAATTTTGCTCAGGCACGATGATCGAAAATATTTCCAAAAATGTATTAATAAATTCGGAGAAACACTTACTTTTTTATGTGTTTGATATCAATCGATTTGTAAAAAACACAGGAATGAAATTGAATGTCGTTCAGTGTCTTCTTTTGGGTCAGTTCAGTAGTAGCTGTTTGTATAATTGTGCACTCATTAAATTAAATGTAAAATATGAGTTCATAAAACTGAAAGAATACGATTTCTGAAATGTTTATATACGTTGTATATAGATATTTAGAATCATGCGTAAAAGTGAAAGCATTATATATTTCGCCTAAATTGACTACATAAAAAATTGCAAATGATGATTCGTTTTACATCCATTTAAACACTCTTCTCTCATATAATCTTATTCTCCGAATTTTACGGTCAACAAAATCTACAGATTTGAGCTTTCGATACAGCAGCAGACGCGTTTTTCAAAAGGAACAAAGTGTCATAAAAGAGGATTGTTAAAAGGATTTTCGGAATTTCTGAATGCTGTGAAACATCTCGGAGCATCGTAAAATGACAATCATTTTGCATATAAATATTATGTTACATTAAAGTTGAGCACTGAAAACTCGAAAAATATGATAATACTATAATATATAAAAGTGAATTTGTCCTACAATGTGAGAGCAAGTTTTTAGCATGTTTCAAATGTGCAAAGATAATTTACTTTAAAAACAATATTCATTGACAAAAACGTAATGGCACGTCGTGACTCAAATATGAAATCATATCTTGAATATTTTTAAATTTTCAAATGCATTTATGCGAATCGACGACTTATAGCGAATAAAATTAGTCGCAGCACGAGTGATGCAAAAGAATCGCAGAACGTTTTGTTCGACATAAGGAACTGACGGCGTCTTATTTATAGCAGCGTTTACGTTGGAATCGAGCTATTTATTACTTCTTAATCCATTACTATGACTATAGATACTGGCTGCATACTGAAGTCGTTTTCTCACGGTATGAATAATAAATGAGGCAAGCAATTTTCGTCGTGCCATTCAAAATCTAAATAATTATCAAAAAGTGCATTAATAAATAAAAGCAAACAAGACATTGACGAGACGATGGGTTGACGCGATTATATTCAGATACTTATTTTCGGGTGCAAATGAGCATCGCGCGGAAGAGAGCGACAATAATCTTGAGCCGCGGAATAGACGGTTACTTCGGACAGTTCTTACCAAGATTGTCCAGCGTGTGCGGATTGCTTTAATGGGGCAGGCTTTCAGTGGTTATCCAAGCGACGTTTTTACACGCCACAATTCCCCGTCAGATAAAACATCCTTCGGGTCCCCATGTAATTAACGGTTATCAGTTTCTTCGGATTGAGATTCCATTACGAGCCATTTATCTCCGACACTTTGCGGTTAAGCATCAGTCTAATTTATTCAAAATTATTTTTCAGCTTCAGCATACTACAATTTAGCACTCATAGTAATATTTTACACTGTTGCAATTAAAGTGTAGATCTTGCAATAGACCTCGAATAATGTGGCACAAGCTGGGCACTGTATTATTTCTCAGAATCATCTACAAAGCTTTTAAAAAAGTAACGTTATAAATTTGCATGAAACGTTTGATTATTTCTTAACCCTTTCACTTCTTTGATCTAATCGTGATATGCATTGACAGCCGTGAGTCTCGATACCATAGTTGCTAACACCCATTTGATACCAGTCTCTAGGAACTCTCAATTGTTCTTCAGATAATATGAGTCAGGAAGAATAACAACCTGCTCGCAAAACATTTGAGTAGAAAATACTGCTTTTGTAAACACCCGGTATTCAAGATTGGGACTTTCTCAAAGCCGAAGCATAAAGGGGACATCAATTTTGAATTCGATTTCTCGCGTATACAGTCACTCCATCTCGATCGAGACAACCGGTTTAAACTGGTTTTCTGTTCTCAGAAGCCCCACACTTGCGCTAGTAAGAGTACGCGTTAAAACGAATCATCATGTTTATTCAAAATATGTCTTTAGATTACGCGACCTTGGATTCTACTTTGCAAAGATGATCAAGTGCGGGTTGTCGTCGCATCATGAAGTCGCGAGAGTGATGTTGATTTAGCGCTGATTTTCGACAGATTAAACTTTTTCCATAGACGATGTACTAGCAGACTAGTATTAGAAGGAACTTAACAACTCGCGTAGGATTCTGATGAACATGGAGCGGATCTCATTCAAAGTGATAAATAGGTTCGACTAAGTCTTGTCTTAGTATAACCACGCGGTTGTCACAAGAGTGAAATATCACATTTACTCAAATCCCCAGGGATCCGAATTTTAATTAACAATCGAATACGATCGAGTTTTACCTAACTTAAATAATAATAATCATATTTATCGCGAATCTTAAATGTCACTGATTTCTATGTATAAGCTTTTTTATAAAATGCTCATTTTTATAACTTCCACGCTAATATAATTAGACTCTTGATATAATTTCATACAAGCAGAATAATATTGACAAAAATATTCAATAAGGAAAAAAATTTTAAAAATTTAATTGACATTTGTTTTACTTTTAGCCTGCTATAAAGACTGTAAATTTATTGAAAATATGAGATATAAAAACACGTTTGTCAATCAATTTGCTCAAATTAATTATGTTTCAGAAATAAAATTAAAATACGACGGGAGATCGTGGATTGCCAATGCGAATAGTTTCGATTCCTATCTTTCTTGTTTCCGGCTGCGCGCAACAAACCACACTCACGGTCTTCGATAATCTTTCTTCTTAATTTTAAGCTAAAATATATTCTGTGTGTATTTTATTCGCTAATCATTCAAAACTATTGATTCATATTTAACGACTAAATTCAATTTTTTAATCGTCGTCATCAATAATGTCTTATTTACACTTAAAAACTTAATTTTGAATCACGATATTAATCTTTATTATTATATCCTTAAGATAAATGTAATATTATGACTGATTTAAGTTCTTTTTAATATTTCACGTGTGATAAAAATAGTTTTAATCACTTAGCAATCTTTTAATGTAATCTTTTGCTTGTATTAGAAAATGAAAAATATCTTACTCTATTTAGTAAGAAAATTGATTTTGTAAATTGTACATTCTATTGCTATAAATCTATAGTCCTAATTATTCAATCGCCATCTTCGTGGGAAAATATGTTTGCCAAACTTATCATTGACCTTTCACTTCAATAATATTTCAATAATAATAACTTTCTGCTCAAAAACAGTACGATTCTCTTTAATAAAGAAAACTTCAAGTCTTGCAGTTGCAAAGATAAAGTTTTGCACAAACTAACCTACACAAGAATACTTGTAGACACGTGCGCAAAGCCGTATCATAGTAGCAAGCAAGAGGCATACCGGCGAACAGTGCCAAGTTTCAGGACAAGTTTGTTGCTGTAGCGAAGTCTTGCTTAGTACGCGCACGGGCTGTACAACTATGAGAGATGTCTATGTTTTTTTCATTCGATGTAGTTCACGTACTTATAAAAATCTTCTCAGAGTATAAGCAACAAGGACTCAAAACGAAAATCCGTTACTATCACTCAACAACTTTTATTGCATTGGGAATGCATCAAGTGCTTTAAATTTAAACGAGTTTTAAACACACAATATTTTAGTATCTCATCTTATTATCAAGCTAGAATTACTGTTAGTACAATCGTTTTTTTTTAAAAATCAATTGGTACAACTGAAATTCAAAACCTTTTACATGATTTCAAAACATATTGAAGTACTATAGATTATAACTATAGATTATATATAGATAAACTATAGATTATCCGTATGATACCACAAAAATATGATCTGTCTTCTAATGCTACTAGTACATTATACTTGATAACGGTCATGATAGAAGTTCAATCAAAGCACTCTATAAAGTTTTTTATTAAAATGCTTCAGCGACACTGATACATTGATTCAATTTTTCGAAACTTTTCTAATTTAACCGTTTCTGATGACAATGATACGTATTTATTTATATTTCATCTCCAAATATAATCATATATTGTAGGAGAAAAAAGAACTATCTATATTAGCTGAAGAAATTTAATATTATACAAAACAGTGAAAAGTGGTTGTAAGAAATATTCCAATTTAAGTTCTTCTCCGAAACTCATGTAAGGACTGAGTTACTAAAGCTGTTTTACTTGATTTTTTCTTCTTGTTACTGAATTCATTAGCCTACCATAAATTGTTTGTTTCAAAAATTCATTGATTCATTAGGTCTAACAATGTTCAATTCTTTTTGAATTGACGCACAAATTTAAAGAAAAGACTAAAAAATCGGCTGGAATGACGAAAGAAATGCAGTTAACGTCCAGCTACTGTACCTTCGAACATAACTAATTGTCCCAGAAGTAAGCTTCACCTTCTGAAAATGTCGAGCAGCTCCTATATAGGGTAGTGTCATAATATATCAGTCAAAAGAACTACATGGGATCATAAAGATTCAATTCCCCTTGCATTGTTTGTTGGCGAGAAAACGGCTCGAGTAACCTTGACGGTAGCGCGACGTGTCGTTCATCCACGACCAAAGATATCGACTCTGATGCTCTGAAACGAACGCATTTTCGTTGGATGAACGAGCAGGCAAATATGCAAAGAACTATACCAAACGGCACTCCGTGTTTGGTATGCCTGTAACATTGAACGTATCCCTGGTAAGCGGGAAAGTGCGTATATCGCTCTTGGGTGTTTATGCGTTTAGAATGTAAGTTTGTCGTGAATTAAACAAGCAAGAACAAGAGAGCGGAGTAAATCTGCGAACGTTGTGTTTGCGCAGAGTTAACGCCAAAACAGCGAGCGGGCAAGTGGAATCGCAAAACCGGCTCGACTGAAAGCTACGCGGAATACTGTTCCGGCGGCAGCGAGAAGAGCACTGCCATTTGAATACGAAATTCGTATACGCTGACGAACCGTGCATACATCGGTCTACGTCTGTTTAAACTGGTCCCTGTATGGTAATAGCCGCTTTCAATCCTCTACGCATTGCATACGCATACGGAGCAAGGGCGCTTCCGCAACTTCTCGTCGACGGACGAGTAGGGATGATAAACTGGACTGACTTTGGCGCGAAGGATGCGAAGATCAAAAACCGACAGGGCCTCGGGCACTGTAATGAGATTCGGAATATCGTTGATCGATTTTGCGAGTATAGCAAGCCAACTGAAGCTTGCTTTGCCGCAGACAATCCAATGCATTGTCGTGTCTACCTCAGATGTGTATTATTTGTACGCAGCAGATTTTGTTCCGACGAGAGGTATCGCGAATGTAAATATTTCGACCGCGAACGGACGCTCTATCTGGGCTTTTGATGTTGCTATCGAGGGTGCACAAAACAACTGGCACGACGATCCTCGCCAAGACAAACTTTAAATGACTTTCATTGTTTCGAAAACTTTGCTCGCCTGCGACACGCTGCTTCGTTATTACGATATTCCAAGTCAAACAACGTATTGCTTTGTATATTCAAGATCGCTGTACTTACATCAACAATTATATTTACGGCTGGTTCGGAAAAATCTTATTTCATTTATATAGTATAATAAGAATACTGAAGTCAAATCTGAGATGAGAAGAGATAATATGCAAGCTGCGATCAAATAAAAACCATCTAGTTGATGATCAATGTTAATTACTAAGCAACCGATAAATGAATTTTTCCTCAAGATTATCACATGATTCATAATTTAACTTCCTATTCCCCGGAGTGGCCCGAAAAGCACACACGCTTCTAGGTTGCTTATGGCTAGGATTCGCATCATTCGCAAACTCCGAATTTTCCACCTTTACGAAATAGGACTTCCATTCGAGGCCATGGGAAAATAGCTCTACAGACAAACAAGATTCATATTAAAATCATGTTTGCCAAATATAATCAAATCTCTGAGGAAAATATTGTTGCGAACGTAAACTCATCAGAGTACTGAAGCTTGTTGAAAGAGTCTGAAGCAAAATATGAATTGCGTTCTCGAAGAAATGAATTAAGGCGAAGCGGAGAAATCAAATATAGTGGAAGAGCTGAATTAATTCTAAAACAGACTACCCAACCTTTGAATTCTAATAAGACTGAACTAGTCGGGCTTTCGAATTTGTGCGATTTTCATATAAAACGTTTGATTCGTAAGTACTCGAAGCGATCGAATATATTGAAATAAGCAAGTTTGATGAAAGAGGAGACAGCGGTCCCTCAAGTGGAAAAAGATTTCAGTGAATTAGCGTATTTCTGATGTGCTGGGTATTCGCGTGTGGCAGAAGCAATCGGTATTCCATGAATACGAAACGCGCCCATATGCTCCTTGTATCATCCTCGGCTTTACTTCAATTTATTCTTCGGTCGCGAGAGAGGCGTTTACGAAAACAATCGATAAACCAATGCACTTAAGGCAAACTCTAGTTTCTGTCTCGCGTGTGAGACTCCGCAGTTGAAATCAAAAGAATCGTGTCGTCGCAAGAACTAATGCTCCGGAACTGCATTAGTCATTCTTGATTAATTTGCTCGTCGCAAAAACGCATCTCGATGTCGAAGGACTCTACTAATAGCTACCGCGAACGTGGAATAAAACATCTTTATTCAAATAGACGTCTCTTGGTGTTGGGCGTCACGCGATATTGCTATTACCCATTGGCGAAATTGCTATAGCTTTAGCAGCACTCGCGCAAAAGCATAGTTTACAAGTTTGTCGACACGTCGTTTTTTGTCTACGCAGGACTGTTTTGTTCACCGATAAAAAGTATTGTGCAAAAGGACAAAGGAGATAAGATTTGCGCGACTGTGTTTGCGTATTTATTATCTCGGGGACACAAGAGAGACTTAGAATTAATTAAACTCTAAGTGTATGAAGTAATGTCGAAAATTAACGACGGGGTCTTGAAAAAGTTAGCTGAGATTGATACGCTTCCCCGTAATTTTGCTAGGGAGAAGTAAACGACCACTATAATCCGCTTAGGTACGCTGTGACAAATGTTTGGCCAAATGTGTGTTTGGCCTTTTTCTTTTCTTTTGTTTCTCAGTTAAAATATTAAATTTTAAATTTATTATATTGTTTCGTCAGCGCAACGATAAATTCAGGACTAAAGCGACAATTCAACTGAATAAATAAGTAGATTTCAAGCTGTCAAAAATGATTTTTCTTCCTCAAAAACGTGTCAACTTATTTATTTAATCCATTGTCAGTTAGCAGATTTTTAAACAAAGTTTGGCGCTAGAAGTCCAAATATTCAACTCCAATACGTCTGATCAAATACAAGACACAAGTTGATGAGTCTCGTTTATCTAAACACATCTTGATGCTATTCACCGATCTGTCCTTAATAAAGATCAAATATTTGAACACAATTTCGCGAAGTTTGCAACAAAGCGGCAACCGTCGAAAACCATTTGTAACAAGTTTATTCTCGTCGGTTACGCGGTTGACTTAACAAATATGCTTCTCACCTTCACGTAACTGAAAACCCTTGTATCGAAGTAAAAAGATCAAGCCCTGGCAACTCGATCTTTGTACTAGCATCAATAGGTTTCCATATCCTATTCCTTGACGACAGTTGCAACTTCTTAGAATTGGACCTAAGACGATAGTAGCTATCGTTTACTAGGGTATACGATTCCAGGTACAAACGATGTTTATCCTTATCATGTTATCTTCGATTAAATGTCATTCTATTGACTCACATGTAAATAAGGCTTTGAAAATGACAAGCATACTTTCTCTGTCCAACTAGAGCTTGCTTTTTTGCATTTTCATTCTTATTGCGAAGAAAGTCGATATTTTAAGTACTTCGAGCACTCTTTCGCTGAGGATAAACTTTTATCTAGCTTTGTGATGTATGGGTTAACTTTGCTTTTCACCTAGTAATGTTGACTTACACCAAAGAAAAACACTTTCTAGACATATAATTGTGCATGATTATTTACTCGAAGTTCAATTTATCCAATATGTTAAAATTCTAGTTTATTAACCTTTTACTACGTGCACGAATCTTATTTTCGTAAAATAAAAGCTTTGGAGAAATATTATATTTAAAATACGGGATTACTGGAAACAGTAATCCAGAATTAAAAACGAAATGTTTTTAATTTTAATAAAATATATAGCATTATATATTAAAAGATATATTACTAGATACTTCATTTTAAATTCAAACGTGAAAATATATCAGGCATGTTGCTAGTGTAATTTAATTTCCAGCGTTATGTTTAAGAATGAGGCATTTAAAAACATTTACTCGTATAATGAATCAATTTTTGCAGTATGGTTTGAAAACATGTATTAATAATACGTGATATATATCACGCGTAAGCAGAACAAAGTCACATCATAAAAAATGTAATTTATTCCGTAATAGAATAACTGTAGGTGAATAGCTTAAAATCGATTGTGAGAAAAAATGGGCGTATCAAACGGCGTGGGATTCAGCAAGTGGTTTCAATATGTACTTCTCGAAAGAAAACAGCTTATAGGTACCTATGCCATTCAACTTTATCTCTGTCGTTTTGCAAAAATACGTCTTTCCACTTCATGAGTTAGATCTGTAGATACATGTAGTCACTTTATGTACCATACCTCGTTCAAATGTGTTAAACTCGAGCATCTGAAGACAGTTGCACACGATCCAGTAAGTGATCGATAAATAATTCTGAAAAAACATACGTCACAGTGCGTTTCACCTTCGGTCCATTAATTGACATATCATTTTATGACTGGAATTATTTTTATGATTTCCAATGCGTTAAATTATGTTGAAATAAAAAACTGATGTAAAATTCTATAAAAACAATATTTTTCAGATATTTAGTACATATATTAAGAATGTAACTATTTATTAATAAAGTTTTGATACAAAACACGATGATCTGAGATTATTAAGACAAGTGTCTCGGAGTTTACTACGGTATATATATTACTTGCATACAAATGAGCACCATAAATATTTACCATTCATTTTGAAATTAATTTTAACTCGCGTCACGTCTAGTCGATCAAGACTACCAGAGATTTTCTTGTAGTGCATTATAATCTCTAATAAAACAACGATCTTAACACTTTTAAATTAAAAATTTTTCAGATAATAGTTTGTGTTTGATTATAAAGGCATTTAATTTTTTTAATGGAGTTTTTTCCAGAAAATGATTTCAGGTTTACATTTTTTAGTACAAAATTAATGTTTTCAAGATCACCTTCAATTATTCGGAATTACATAAGAATATTTTTCTCCGTTCAAGTTAATTCATGCTGCAATCATTCTTAAACACTGTTGCTCTATAGTCATTTATTTTTAATTGATAAATGTTTCCAAATTGCAAATAAATGCATTCGTCATCTTGCATGACTACGATGTGCATTCCTGTAACTCGGGGGAATCAAATCATCCGTAAATATACTTAATATCAGTGATCTACGAAGAAATAAGTCTTGACTTGTAGCGCACTGAGTGCGGCCTTATTGCATCCGGGGAAGGCGTACAAATAACAGTACGAATAAAAGAACGGAGGCGTGTTGTTGCAGGGCCCAGAGGTGGATCTGCGCCACCCATGGTGTCTGTTATTGAGGGACATTAAGTCATTATTGATTACCTTTACTGCATAACCGTACGTCGCGCGCCGCCAAAAAATATGAACGCGTCCCATTTTCTTGTGTGCGTTTCATGCAAAAGATTCAACGGTCTTCTTCTTTGAAGGCCTTGCGATAATGTATTGTATTTGGACTCGTCTCTCCAGTATTCGACCCCTCCCCCGAACTCGCGTCTTTTATAATTTGTGCTTCTGAGTAGCACGAAATCATGTTATTTACAATTACATTCACACGAGACGAGCTATATTCAAAGATTTAATTCTTCAAATTTCAATGTCAATACAATAGTAAACGAAAACCTAATTGTGCCCAACCATGTAGATCATTTTTCTATTTCTATTGAAATTTATACATTCATTTCAAGCTATATCAACAAGCCATACTTCAGCTGAAAATATTATCAGTTGAAAAAAATCTTTTTGCATGGTTATAATAAAGTGTGTTGATGTACAAAATTTATTGCTGTTTTTACAAATGCTCGTTAGCTTTGCATTCAAAATATCATCATCGTCAGAATGACGTTTAATAGCTCAGATGTTATTTGATTCGGTTCGTTAAACATTTTAATCTAAAGTTTTGTTGTCCAATTGTTATTACCTACCAAGCAATGTTACTCTTGTATTGTTGTTATTAATTGCTTTTAGTGGAATTTACTAACCAGTTATTAGTTCAACCCAATTCGATCATCTAAATCATCTAAATCAACATTGTAATAAGATGTTGGAGTTTCACAAATAAAACTATGGTGAAATGATCATAGGTCGTAATTAAATAGAAGACCATAAACAAATACGGTAATTCTTTGGTTTCATGCGGAGCGATATTAAATAATCAAAATGCATAGTAGATGAATAATTAATGAATTATGTAATTATAATTTGTTCATGTCGCTAATATTATTTGCAAAATGAGATATGCGTGATATTTGAATATCCATCAAACAGTTGGGCCTCTACAACCGCTGGCAGTGTAAAATAAAACTTTCGCCAAATGGATGTTGTCATTTTCTAGTTTTTTCAGGTTTTAACAATCTTTCGTTCAATAATTGGTTCGTCACGTCTGTAAATCACTTGTTAATTGAAAACGTGACATTTTTGTATTGAAAAACCTCTACATGTAAACTTGTATGTAATTCAAATCTTCTCACAAAATGCACTCTGAAAAATATAATCAAAATTTGGCGCTTTGTACGAATGTTTTAGGGCGTCGTGTCGCCTTGTGTCAAAAATTGTTTTGTAAATCTGCCATATTGTATTATTATTTCAAAGCATTTTTACTGTTCAGCTTTGAGTGTTGCGGTCTCTAATTTTAGAGCAACGGTCGAATCTTTTTATCATATCTGAAGTGCCAAATTAAATTACGCTAATAAAGCGAGATGTGCTTGATAAACTATAATTTAAGCGCGATACATCCGTTCATCCTGCTCTGAAATCATTCGAAACTGGATGATGGAATAAATGGAAATTGTGCAGCACATAATGTCATGCATGTTGCGTATTTTGCGGGCACAGAAGCACATGTATGCATGGGCTAACTTTTGAACACCAACGTTCACATACGTGACTATTGTTCAAGTATATGTTAGATGAACTAAATAAATGACGTATATTCAAAATCTGCACGCAAGTCCGATATTACCATATATTTAAACTCAGATTAACCCTCAAACTATATTAATCATACCCAATATTATTCATTTCGACGATGTATTTTCATTTAATCAATCTCGGTTCGTTCAATTGCAAATTATTATTTTTTTATTCCAAAATAAATTGACTCAGACTAAAACGAATTTTTTCTTTTACGAACACCGTGAAAGAACAGAAAGCCGGCTTTCGATATGGCAGACACTTTTGGCTTAGAAAAGATCATAACCTTCAGGCTATTAGGGCGGTCTTGGTATTTGAACCTCACACCTTGATTCTCAGACCGACAGGCACCTGCGCTTTTGGAACTGGGCGGTCCGTAATTATTTGCCCTATGTTTCACCCACCGATCCGTTCGTAGATGTAATCAAAACGGAAGATTTGAAAACTCAATTATCCTTCATTTCTTTTATTGAAGTATCTGTTTTTGATAGTTTCGCCCTTTTTGACGGAAATTGTAGATGACCGTCAATTGTGATTTTGAGAACAAGTGATGGTGACATCTATATACCAGTTTTGACTTTTTAATCATTTTCGATGCGGTCGGTCTGGTATGCCTTTGTCTCTGCAGTTTATTGGACCTCTGTGAGATCTTTGAGGGTCAAAGTTAGAACACTCCACCAAATGAAACGAACCCAATTTTCTTTCATTACCTTTATTATTCCACTTCTGTCTACGAAATTTCCTAATGAGTGTTGTTTTCGTTATCCTTTGTCAGACAAATTATTTTGATATATTTGTTCTCCTTTCATTCTATATTTATGACATAGTCAAATTCTATAGTAAATCAGAGTTCATATTAATATATCCTAATAAATTCATTCGAGTGTAGTTTACATCTTTAAATGAAATACAAATGGAGAATATGTTTTTATAAACAGCCGGATTTATTAGTTATACTAAAGTAATTATTTGATTGCTAGAAAATGAATTATTTTCATCTTCAAAATATTTGACGCCTAGTGTAAAATTTTGAATTATTAAGCAAATAAAGTAATAATCTCAGTTAAAAATAAACTTTCCAGATTTTAAGATGCACCAGATTTCGTAAAATATAATATGCAGACGTAAAATTATTACTTGAATCAGAGGATTTGCAAAAAAAGTAGCATTTTTTAGTACAGATAAAAATTATCGCACGTAAAAAACATAGATTAATTGAAATTCGGTCTTACGATGTAATTTTTTGATTCTTAAATAAATTATTCTTTATTCCTATTTTTTATTTTTCTTATATTATATCTAAAATTTTTAATCAATTTTATTACTTTTTTTTATTTATGAATATTAGTTTTCCTAGTTATTTATCGAAATTTACGACATTTTTTATGTGTTATCAAATTTCGAAACACTTTACCACGTAGTGGAATTCACCATATTACCTGATAAATTGATGGATATATAAAATATTATAAATACCATTAACAAATTCATAAAATAAATACTTGCAGTAAACACACTATATCGTTTCAAGTATTTTCCATATTAAATATATACTATGATTTTAACGGCTTCAATTAATTAACGTTCAACTGTTTTTGTTGGCATACGCTTATTTCGCTTATGAAACGAAAAATTTTGTGGCTCGTAAAAAATTATATGTACTAAAATGTAGCTAAGACATGAAATTTGTATATCATTGTAATGACATTGAATGCTTTTATAGTATGAATTATTTATCTTTTTCAAATTTGCGAATCTCGGTCACAATGGAAACTATCGAAAATCCTAAATATTCATTTATAAAATATTTACCTATCTATACAAATCTATATACTCATATACCAAAAAGATTCATATGATATAACTTTTCTTTTATCAGAAAATTGTGCACCATATTATTATGTACATGTATAACTTTATTACAACCTTTGTGTAAAATATCATTTATCTTATTAATACTTTTGAAAACCATCAATTTTTCAAGTACAAAATTATTTAAAAATAAGAAATTTATTTAAGCTTAATTACAATGAATAAGTAAGATTATAATTAAATAACTTCAATTGCCACATGTGTACAATAAAGATTATTCTTTTATATCATTCTTAATTTCTGTTTTTAATGGAGCAAAAAAATTAATGACGCTTATGTTTCTTCTGTTAATTGGCAAATGAGATGAATATTTCTGAAAGAACTTTCGCAGTGCATAAAATATACAGATATTTGGATAGACAAAGTTTGAAAAAAGTTTTAAAAAGACCCTAAAATAAAAACTGAATCAATGAAAGAATATGCCATTCGACTTGAAATCTTATTGCTGTGTAGCTCAGCGTAAATGGATCCTTGCATAGCGTTTTACCACATCCTTGATGCTTTGTAAGTTCATCTATTCAGCATTCAGTGCTATGCTTTAGTTAAAAGGCTAACGACAAAATTCACACGATGTGTACGTAGATGAGGGCTGAAGAATTGAGTTTGTGTGCACCCCTTCGTATAAACCTCATATTTTTTGCGAAAGCAAAACTAATCTCACGGTAAATCACAATAATTATCCGATTCAATTGTCGGAATTAACTGAATATGTCATAAGGCTTGTGTGAAGTTATTTAGAGAATGAATGCATTTTGTGCATTATACGTCAGCCAATCAGGCGTTGCTTTATATGTTTAAAACACATTTGAATGCTTAAAAAGCTTACTAACATACGTCTCTGATAGCGAAAAACTTTACTACACCATAGTGTCACGATTCTTTCCTAAAAAATGTGAATTGTTAACCTGAAATAGTATTCTTGTTCCGAGAGAGGTTCAAAATTGGCCGGTGATTAATGTTACCGCAACTCGGGATTCACACCCCAAAACAACAAGCATGAATTGTTACACATAATTTCTGCTAATGTCTGGTTTATTTCGTGTATTCTTTATAAGTTCAAAAAACATTGAAAATATGTCACCAGTATTTTTCCATATTTCTGCAAAATGCATATACTAAATACTACTGATTTCGTATGAAAATTAATTATGTAGTTCATATAATCCACAATTCTACTACGACTCCCGTTCCAGTCCATCGATTTTTATTTCCACTATATATGTCTAATTCTGCTGATTCTCACCTTTATCTTATTTTAAATTCCACTACTTATTTCATTTTTCACTATTTCATAGCAAATTTAAACACATCTATTCCAATTTTTCACATTTGAAATATATTGTTTTAATATGAAAATTATGTATGATGATATAATTTCTGTTATTCAAAACAAATATGAAATATTAGATTGAAATGTTTTAAATATGTGGTATGAAATTCGTTTTATAAATACATTAAGTTAATTATTTTTGGTTTAGAATCTAATAAAATGTGACGAACAAAATTGTATAGTATTTATTACTTGCTAACAATGTAATAAAATAAATTAAATACTCATCAAATGTTTGTCAAGTGAATTAGTTTTTATTTAAGTAATATTATTATTTATTCGAGAACACTTTGCCCCATAGAGCTTCGAAATACTATATTTTATTAGCCGTTTTAAGTTTCGCGAATAACGTGTACACGTATTCAAAAATTTTTATTCAAATATAAAATCTCGTTATGAAGAAGCCCCAATAAAGTGTGAAAAATAGTATTTACTTTTTTTTACTTTCGTAGTCTCCAACAGCGTTATTTCTACACTAGATTTTTATATTCGTGTACTAGCTTCCCTCCATACGTCTTGTTCGTCTATGTATACAAATTGCTCGTCCTGTAGCTTTTATGGTTGAATCCGAAGTTTCGAAACTGGACTAAAAAGCTGTGTAATCTCAAGCTTCGATGTAGATCTCCGAAAAGTGAAATTAGTAGCATAAGTATCTCGTAAATGTCCCCCTTACATGTATTTGCTGAATATTTGTTACCCTTTATTCTACATCGAATATTGATAAAAATTTTATTGAATTTGTATATTAAACATGACGAACAAATGAAATTTATTAATAGTCCGTTTCCTATTTATTATTTAAAAAATAATTATTAATGTAGGAATTTAAAATAAACTAAACAAGACCTTTTTTATCGTTCTTGCTACTAAAATATAAATTTTGTAATAATACAAAATGTTACCGTTAAATACATATAATAAAATTTTATATTTAAACAATTTATTCTTCTAACCTACATTTGTTCAAGCAAGCAGAAAAGCTTGCTTGAACGGAAGAAAATAGTCCACGTTATTTAATTTACAAACGTGCGCATTGAAATAATATTGAAGTTTCATCTGCAGAAATAATCGATAAAATATTAAGTCTTCAGAAAATCGTTTAATAATTCTTGGAGCATTTTGTAAAAAAATATCATTATAATGCAAGCATATACTTTATTCATTTATATTTTATATAAGAATCAAGAATGATGAACGTCCCTGTTAGATATTACTTCCGTTTTTCAAACTCGCCAAGGGTCGTATCTGCTTGTAATTCAATTCTTACTAGTATCAAACGAACAACCCTTCCATTTAGAATGTCCCTTCATTAGTATCAGCGTCGAGCGTCGCGCAAGAGAATCAACGTGCAGCAATGAAATTACGTAACTAAGATACGTAAGCACAAATTGCTTGGTTCGGTAAAGTCTGAGTGAGAGTTGTGCGCATCACAAGTTTATCAGACTGCCACACTCGATACTTAACGAACTCACTCGGGACGCGATTTTTTTGCCAATGCTCTACGTCTGGAAATTGTATAAAAATCGTGAATCGCTGATAAAAACGTCACTCGTACAACAGAATAATTACGTTTATTCGATTTAGTAGTAAAAACCAATCGTTAAATTAAGTTCACAATTACGTTCACAGTCGAATAATAAAATCTCATAAATAATTTAATGCAATCAGCGAGCTTATTTAGTTCATATTTTAATGAAGTCAGTAATACTTAGTATCTCCGATTTAAGAAAAAAAAATGGAATAAATATTTTGTATTTTAAATTCTCAGCAATTGTGTCAACTTTTATAAGAACTTATTGGTTTACATATTTAATTTAATGGCGAACATACAATCGGATGTATCAAATGAATAAAGAGGAAGAGCTAAAAAGTAGCGCGCTGCTGGAAAAGGAAATAGTCAATCACGTAAATACGAACACAAAGACCTGCCGACCGTCTGTTAATTGGCGCGCGCGTTCATTAATACAAAGAAATATTTGTAGCGTGAATGCGACCTTTGCCCTTGCGCAAAGGACAATATCTTGCATCGGAATTGAACAATGCGATACACTGAAGTGCGCTCGGAATGAACGTTTTTCTTAAATTAAGTGGATTAGATATGCTGGTCCGTTTAAAGAGGCAACGTCGATAATTAATGAAGCACATTCTTGCTTCCCGCCTGCTGTGCAAAAATCCAATCAACGGGTTAAGACTAATTGGCATTTTATAGAACTTTTTGGTTGGATAATTTTCAGTTGAGTAATTCTCAAGTTTTATTGCTTGGCTGATTTTATTAAGTATCGCTTGAAATTGAATTGCTTTTGTTTCATACTTCTTCCTGTCTGAACATTTTTCCAATGTTTTCGAGTGACATTTACAATAATCATTGTAAAATGTTACATCCAACTTCATTCCTAATATTTAAAGAATTCCTTCCTTTTTATACACTTTTTTTGAAGAGATCGTTCAACTTATACTAGAACAAAATCGTTTATCGTTCTTGAAATTTGTGATAAGAGTATTTACATTGTAGATGCAAGTAAAGCATTTCTAGACGAATACATTGTGCAAATGTTATTCCGGTAAATGTTTGAAGCAAAAACCAATTTTTATATCGTTCTTACAGAAGTCGATGTATTGGTTCAAAATATTATCAAATGGTATTTAATTTGTCCTCTAAATTCAACTTATGCTTGTAAAAAATTTTCATTTTTCTTTCTTTTTATTAAAATTGATCCCAAAAATGCGGTAATTATCTTATTGCGGTTGAAATAATGAATTTTATTATTTAGGTAAAAATAATTATTACATCATTTTTCACTCATTCAGACGTTAAGAACCACATAAGTTCATGTGTCCGTTTTTTGCTTTCTGCTTTTTCCGCTGTTTTAGGTTGGTCGCGCAAGGTAAATGCCGTTTTAAGATCATCCGTAGATAACGTAATTGTGTTCACACGTGGTGACGTCTTTGAGTCACGGAAATAACTTCCGCGGTGGATTTTCGTGCCAATGATTGTTCCCGACAGTAGCCCGCGTGCAAAATTGTACGCGTTACACACAAAATGCGGCTCTTCGGCTGAAAAGTTCGGGGAATCGAAAATTTCGCAAGCGTGCGTAAAGTCCATCAGCGGCGAAGACTCCGCAATCGCACATTCAGCACGTAAGCAGTTCGAGCCTCTCATTTGCCGGTGGATTGTGTCGGAACGTTAATGTCCCTTTGGCACGCCATCATCTCTGCAACTTACCGGTGTGAACGGGACAATGTATGCGATGTAAATATTATGTACAACGTAAAATAATGAAGAAGAGCAATTGCTCTTGGAAATGGCAAACATAATTCTCATATCTGCATTCTGAAATGTTGATAATAACTACTCTTTTTTATTGAAGTAATAAAAAACGACAATGCTATTTATTATACAGTGTCAACTAATATTTTAGAATGTAATTTATTTTTATTATAGAAATGACAAGTAAATTTGTATTCGCGGAAACTTGCAAAATCTATGTCTTCATTCTTTGATTCCACCAGTTCAAAATATTTTTACTGTAACGCCATTCATGGAATAACGTGTTTTTCGTAATAGATTTTTGGGAATGTCCTGGTATGGGTAATCTTATTTCATGCTGTTCTATATTCCGGTGCAAACATTTCACGACACGTGTAACCTTGAGAAATATTTGTTCCTTCATTCGTATGGAGTTCTCGTAACGTAACAAAAGCACGACCTAGTATTCAGGACGCGCGGTATTTATTTCAATTTCAAAATACTACGAAAGTTTTATTCCATGCTTTTTGCCTGTGAATCAGAGTAAAAGTTGAAACTAAACGCATAACAGTTCAGATTACACGATGAAATGATTTCATTTTTTCATACATGAAAAAAAATTTCATTAAAAAAATAATTGAAATGGATGAATGAAATTTCATGAAGTATTGGTAGAAACCTTAAAAATGTCTCAATTTGGCCAAAATTCAAAATACAGTTTTTTATTTAAATCATATTTTTCAATCATTGAATGTACAATTTTAAAGATTATATTTCACACTAATTGAAATAGGAACGCGTTTTTTTCCTCAAGCGTAATAAATTTCAATAAATCCATGATTATGTACTTTTGAAATGTTAAAAAATGGTTGCTCGAATATAAATAAAATATATATTTACAAATAATGGATTTAATAATAAATAACTTGTATCAGAATCTCATTAACTTATTTCTTGTGAAATAATTATCTCAAAACGGCATTTTTCAGATTATCGAACAATAATTTTCAAAGTTTATTAAATTTATTTACGTCAATCGTAAAAATAATGAATTGTGGAACAGTAATGATTCTAAATAATGAGTACAATTCAATGTTATAAATAGATTTTTTAAAGGCGTAAAAATGACAGGCTTGGAATACTTATATTCGATATAAGTAATCCTGCATGCAAGTGTAATCGTGACAGTTACAAAAGGATGTAGAGAAACATGATAAATCTAGTCAGTCTTAACAATCCGGTCTTTTAACTAACGGCAAATCAAACGTATTTATGTAACATCTAAGAAAAATTATAGTCAATCGGAAACGATAGTTCCTACAAATGCGAAACTATTGTAAGTTTAAATGTGATTGAAGCTGGTTATGTCACGCAGATCGAGTCATTTATCGCTACCTACATTTCTAATTTTTTTCTTTTCCTGTTTGAATTCATTTTTCTCTCTTGATGTGAAAAATAAACCACATATGTAGAAAATATTGTCATTTCCGTTACAATACATTATGAAAAGTAATATATTTAAAGAAATGAAAAAAAGTTGCTTCGTACGATGCAAAAATCACAACCTTGCCTTTCATAAAGCGTTTTATAATTTTTCAATTACACTTCATTAAAATTCAATTAATTTCATGATAGGAACAAATGAAGCACATTTTTGAAACACAAAGAAATTAAAGAGAATTAAAACAAATGTGCGTGACATATGCATCGTATGTTCAATTAATTTGTCGTTTTAGGAGCGAGAAGAATGATTCGCGGAAACTATGCATTACCGTGATTTTGACAACGTATTTCAATATTCATTAGCCAAACAATAGAACGCACTTAGGTTCGCGTAGTATATAAACAACTCTTCAATCGGGCTGTATGCATAATCTATTTAATATAACGCTGTATTCGCGCCTGGTTTTATCGTGAGTAGGCGTTGAATAAGTACACTGTCAAGAGATCGATGTTTGGGACATCAACCTTTTAGTGTAGGTTTAAATTTTACTAAATGTAATGTACAGTGCATCAAATATGAAACCAAACTTAGGTGTAAGTCCATGAACGATCTTGTTACTTTAAAAAAATGCTTATTTAAGTTATATATTAAGTCGTATTAAATAATGATCCCGAATGAGTTTTAAAAAACAGAGAATTCCTACATAAAATTATTGATACTATATAACGCCTATCAAATAAATATATTTTGAGGATCGTTATTTTTGTTAAAACTGTGTAATTGGAGAACTAATACAAATAGATGTGTATATACTAATCTAACCTTTATAATTTGGACTCGAAACAAGATTTCTCTGATTTTTGTTTGTGTACTTTCCTGGTCCTCGCTTCGATTCAAAATGCACAATAAAGCATCTTTGTTTAGCAGCAATAGTGTATTGTATGTAGACGACAGAAATTGGAATTCGCATCCGTACAAAATAAACCGTTATATACGCTTCAGAATTGAATGAAATACGTTACGTAATGTAAAAAATAGAAGCATTCATGATTTTTATATTTTAGATGAGTTATTTTTCTGTATTATAGTTGTCATCATATTATATAAATAAATGTAAAACCATATATTATACTTCAAAACGATCTTAAAATAAATCAACATCTGTATTTGAGATTAACTTTACTGTGAAAATTATGTTGATCGAGGCGATAAGATTTTTCGACACGATTCATTCTGTGTTCACGCAAGGTCTGGAATTTGATAATTAACATAACATGAAGGTATTTTGGTGTGGTTAAACTTTTGATAAAGGCAAGACAATATATATAGTACAGTAGCCAAGTGCGAGCATTCTAATAATTCTAGTAATTAATTGTCTACTAAGAATGATGAGACTGTAACACGCGACCAACGAACACCTTTTACGATTACCGCGGCTCTTCAGTTTTATCATACTCGTCGACCTTATTACTTGTGTCATTAATCTTTCAATTGGCGAAACACTGTCTAAAAACATTATGAGATATAAAAGTACTTCAAAAACTTGAATTCCAATTTTGTAAGCCTTATTGGATAACTTTTTATCTGAACATTTTTACCTGCAGACTCGGCATAAAACATTTCAATTCCACGAGAGGTTTTTATAACAGTTGTAAAACATCAGTGCAAAAATGCAAGAGAAATTGGATCAATGTTGAGAATCTCAATATTCGGCCTATCGTTCATTTTTCCGTGACAAATTTTCAAACAAATATTTTATTTTGCAGCTAGATAACAAGATTGAATTGAAACTAGGATGAAACATAAACTTCGAAAGCATTAATTGTTTAGCCGAATACTACATTACTGGAAAATAAATAATAGTACTGAGGAAAGTTCATATTGAAAATTAAAAATATATATATATATATTATCAAAACAGGATTTTGAATATTTTTGAAAACTTATCAAAATTCAGAAAAATGTATGACGTTACTGTACGATTGAAACCGATTTCTCGCCCCTTAAAAGTTGCGACGCGAGGGAGTCATAAAAGTGTGATATTGAGCCATTCGTAAATCATCAGAGACTTTTGTCAATTAAGCTTCAATCTGTGGTATCCAATTTCCTAAGGACAAAAGGCTCGTCGAAAAGACGTACCGATGAAGGTACGTAATAATCATAATCGCAATACGTAATCGTTATCCAAATCGATAATTATTTTGCCGTTGAAGTGGTCTGTTCATTAGCATATTTAATTGTGAACATTTTGGATTTTCGACACAGCAGGGCGGCATTTGACGTCGCAGAGTATGTGAATAACACGCTATGCGCGCAATCCTACTGACTGTGCCGTAAATTTAAGTCCGAGCTTTACGTGATATTTCAAATAACACGATTCGTTTTTGAGTCATATTTGTAGGCCTCGAATAATGCCTCTACCTAACAAATAAATATCGCTCGACTACAAGCTGAACTTTTTCCGTATTTTGACTTCTTTTTTTCGTCGCGCATTTTTTATCCCTGCTTCCCGATGCTTAAGACACGATTGCTTGGTACAACTAAATCGCTAATAATTAAGACCATGTTGCGTACAGCAACGAAAATACATCGGCATATTTATTTGCCAATTAACCACCGTAACTCATTCTTTGATTCTCACAACCACTGCTTCTCTTCACCGGTTTTTGTGAATTTATAATGTTTTACTATAAATTAAAGTCGAGTGCTCATCAATATATATCACTTTGTTCCATGATTCTGTATTTCTTCATTATAAAATTAAAATATTACATTTTTTATGCATAACGGGTTTTTTAAATTGTATACTGATTTTATATTTCATATACAAAATATTATATCCTGTACCTAGTGCGGAATTGACTCTATTACATATCGCTGTGTAAATGGCGGCTTTAGTGAAGCAAGTGGCACTAACATACGCGCGGTTATGATTGACCATTTCGCACAAAAAACAAACAGTACTTTTTGTTTAGCAACCGATACAGAAAATATCCGACGATACAGTCGGTACATCGTTGGTACAACATCGTTTGTCCGACTGTTAATTTTCAACATTGTGTAAACAACCTTTCAATAAAACTAACAATGCTTTTACAACGTTGTAGAACAATACCTTTGCAACATTGAGATGATTTTGTCACTAAACCGTTTTTCGCATGCAGAAATTATTTGACAGCACAATCAGTACGACGTTGAATCAACGTCATTTCTCCGAATCAAACAATTTTGTCATCCAACATTGTATCAACAATTTTTTAACATAATTCACACTATTTTTATAATGTCATATACTCATGTTTGAGAATAGTATCGTTATGAAATTGTAACAACGTTGTCAACGCATTGTTGGTATTAATGTTGCTTATCAAACATTAGAATTAGGTTCGCATCCGACGATGTTAAGATTTTTTATAATGGCGTCCAAAAACTGCATCGCTATGACATTGCGGTAACTATTTCAATAAATTGCTTATATACGTAATAATTTTATTTTGTTCAACGATGTTGAAAAAATTTTTAACGTCCGATGCAGACATAACGTCGATACATCAACTTTAGACAACAAATATTTTTCTTATAGTTAACATAATTATATTATTAATCTTTCAAGACACATAATTTCTTTGTTTATAATTTGATTAGAGAACTTTTTTTTGATAATTCTCGCCTCTTAATCAAATGAAATTTTCGTTTTCATTTAATACCCTTTTTTCAGCATATTAAATTTTATAAGAATGAATCCCAGAGGTTTAGTCATAACTGAAAAACTGAATATTTGTCATGAAGACAACAATATAATAATATCTACACATCTTAAATGTATATGATACAACTCAATTAAAATTGAAAACTGATAAAAATTGTAGATAAGTTCATTAAAAAAAAAATCTATATATATATATAGAAGAAATAATTTCAATATTGATTCAATATTGTTTACCAGTGTTAGTATGACATTGTTATGCAGTCGTTAGCCCGTTGTTACAATACAAGGTGTATACAACTTTGCTTGATATGGGCCAACCGAGTTGAGTAATGAATAGCCGTCTCTTACATATTGACGTTCTTCAAATTTTGTTCTGAATTTATAACTAACGCCGGTCCCACTTTTACTATTGTTGTTCCAGTGATAATTTCTGCATGCGACGTGAATATTCTTAGATATTAGTAGTATGCAAATTCAAAACATCATCGAACACTGCAGTCATGTTCCAACGTAGTTATTAACAACATTGAATAATAATTGCATATATAAAAATATAATTCTAAAAATTTGCATAATAAATATATGTATAAACCTAAT
>JABFQD010000328.1:0-28648 GCA_022817045.1 Psix sp. ZL-2020
AAAAAAAAAAAAAAAAAAAAAAAAAAAAAAAAAAAAAAAAAAAAAAAAAAAACATGACATAGTAAATAATTCTTTTTTTTACATTAAATTCTATTGGAGTTCAAAAAGTAGCAGAAATGAATTAAAACTGGATTTTCATTAACTCGACACGTGTACCGACACATGCGCAAGTAGCCGTATGTAAAGTCATATGTGTGATAGCGCATATTTATACACGAAAAGAGAAAGAGCGCGAACGCACGCAACTCAGCGCAGCACGCAATCGCCTATTTCACTTTTGTACGAGTGTATTGATTGGTGCACAAGGTGTCGCCCAGCGCGCCCTCGCGATCGCGTTCAAAAACTGAAAAGTCCAACTCATCGTGGCCAATTTTCTTCCAAACAACCCTGCCAATCAGCAAAAAGTAACAAAATTACGTAGAACGACATGAAATGAAATTTTACATTCTCAAACTTTACATTTGTTCATAATATTTGTATTGCTTCTGTTTATTGTTTCTTTCTTGTTTTTGTTTTTTGTTTTTGTTTATTGTTTTTTTTATTGTTTCTTGTTTCAGTTAACTGACTTTGTTTCTTGTTTTTGTTTTTTCTTTAGTTTTTTGTTATTGTTTTCTTTTTATGTTTCTGTTTATTGTTTTTTATTATTTCTTGTTTCATTGACTTTGTTTCTTGTTTTTGTTTCTTCTTTTGTTTTTTGTTATTCTTTCTCATTTTGGTTTGTGTAAACATAGTTTTTGTAACTTTTTTAGTTTACTTTTTTGAATTTACATTTCGAACATAAATATTACAAAATGTAGAAAAAAAAGTAGTCGGTGAAATGTCACGAACAATGTTTGGTTAAAATGGAATAAGTAATAATGAAACTACGATTCATCTAATTGCGGGAGATGTCGGGCGACGATTGCAGTTATATACCGAAAGCGTGTCTCCCTGATAATGACAGCTTGTCACGAATGTCGCGCGTAAATATCCGAAGCTCGTTGCGTGACAAGTACGAAGTATACATAAAAACCCACATTTTTAGTGCAATTCACAACATGTAATCTGTTGGTAATTCCGTTCCTAATCATTGTTTTAATCATTACAGTTTCGTGGCAACGAAACATGCATAATTTGTGAAACGGAGTGTCAATGTTCAAAATCCGCTGATAACAAAGGGAATATTTTTAGCGTTTGGACAAAATATGGTTTTAGAATGAATGCGAGCAAAATAAACAGAGAAGGTAAATAAAAGCCAATGGAAATTGCATGTTTGTAGGAGCACAATATATCAAGATAACTCGATAAGGATAAGTCACTGAGAAGCAAGATTCCTAGTTTAATTTGCTTTTGGACAAATTTCGCTTCGCCCTGAAATCCGTCTCTGATTACTCTATGTAGGTCTCGTTTCAGTTTTCCGATCGATTTTTCGTTTCATTACTGTCATCTGATTCGATTATCTTTTTCTAATTTGGGAGTTCGTTCAGTCGACTGTTTTTTCTGCTAACGTAATTGTCGGATTAGAATAAATATTCATTCAAGTATTTTTAAGAATAAACAATCGTTAAAATCAAGGTGACAACTAATTACAGTTCACAGTGCATTAGCAGGTGGGGCTGTTTTTTGTTTTAATGAACGGAAGAAATGTGGAGTGAAAAAAGTGGATTTCACGAGTACGAGAATCGAAAATGCAAAAAAATGGAAAAAAAAGGGAAACATCGTCGTCCACCTGGTAATGAGCGAGTGGAAAATTTGGCTGTGATAACAAATGACTGAAGGCTGCCTGCACTAAATACCAGCGATGCTATTAATTTACATTTGCCGAGTAGTTGGAACATTTAAACACTTAGTCAGAAAAACAAGATTTGTGCAATAGTCTATTAATGAATGTACCGAATTTTTTTCGACGCTAAAAAAGTTATCGATTCAACTATCGCAATTATATAACAAAAAACAGTTTCTAATATTAGAGTACTTTCACGCAACGAACATAATCATTAAATCAGAAATAAAGGAATACCCAAATTAGCCATTCTTTATTATCATAAAAGAACACTTTTTGTCGTGATACAACAATTTTTCAGTTTAAAGAAAGCAGTATATTTTTAAACTTAACCATTTTTTGTAATCAAATTTTATTCAATGCCAAAAATAATATTCAAAAAAGCAATTAAACCAAACAAAACAAAGTTTCAAAACAAAGCAGCAAATAAACAACAAAAACAGTAACAAAAAAAGCAATACAACAAAACAAAACAAAGTACCAAAACAAAGCAACAAAAGCAGCAACAAAAAAGCAATAAAACAAAAAAGTTGAATTGAAAAACAAAATAAAGATGGAAAAATTGTTTGAAATGCATTAATAAGTAAAGCTGATTGTTAAAGTAAAGGATTCTTGAAGGGAAAGGCGTGAGTAATTGGTGGCGCTTTAGAAAGAAAAGTGTGTATGAGCGGAGCTTAATTTGAGTTAGCTAGTAGGAAAAGCCGACGCATATCGGGGCTCCTCGAGCGATCAATAAACGCCCGTGTCTCTGCCTTGACTCGTCTGTCTCTATCTCTCTCTGTATACCTGAGTCCGAGAGCCGACTCAATGCAATTCACCCTTGACAACCCCCTAAATCGAGCTTGCTCCTTTAAGGATCCTGTTTCACTTTCGGCTTTTCAATGTCAACTTTCGTTCCCGGTTGCTTAGATACATCCCAACTGATTCGTGTCTCAATTATGTGTTTGTCCCTGCGCAAACAAACTCCTTTTTTCCTTATCTCTTCTCAAGAACAAAACAACTGTCTCTCTCTTTTTGTCATCTTCTCCTAATACTGTCATTTACATATTGTTTCTATCAATGATTAGTATGCAAAATTGATAAAGCAATTTAAAGGGAGCTTAACTATTTATAACCGACGAAGGTTCTTAAAAATGTAGCTCGGCGCAGTTTTATTTTGAAAGCGGCGTTCGAGCATTTCACGTGCGATAATCTTCGCGAGTTTCCTTTGAAAATTCAAAGGCTTCGGAAATGCTTTGCACGGATGTGCAACGTGCCGTGGAGCCGGAAAAGTGGGTTAAATAACTATATAAAAAGGAAAGAAGGGGCGCGAAAAAAGCGACATCCTCGGCACTACATCAGGTAGTGCGTCTTTACCACGTGCATCTTTTGTACACCAAGTCGCTTGGCACATTACGGCACGCTTCGCGTGCGCTCGTGTACAAAGTGAGTGCAATAAGCCAAACCAAGCGAGCGAACAAAGGTGCAACCATTTTACGACACCTCTTTGCTTCACTAAACTTTTCAAAGTCACCGCTAACTTCTTTCGCGCCTCGTCGTCTTTTCATTTTTCAAAATAATTCTCTTCTTTTGGTTTGAATTTTGCTGTAATTAATTGTAAATCGATATTGCAAGCTGAAGGGACGTGAAAATGGCAAAGCCAAAGGAAAATGTAATTGTACTTATTGAGAATGTTGGATGTACTGGTGAAAAGTAAGTCAGAGATTAACCGACGATAATCCTATATAAAAAAAAAAGAGAAAGTCTATTGTTCGGTTAAAAGTGTTCCACCTGCAGCAATGGTGTAACACTTATGCATTTTGTAACTTAAATGCGGGGCTTTCGTAAGATGGTGAATCGATTTTCGAGCCAGGTAGTCGTGATATCACAATGACAAAAAAGAGAAAAAAAGAACTTGACGAGGCATTGTTGTATCACTTGGCTTACCTTGAAAGCTGACTTTGATATAAGCCTATAGGAAAACGGCGTTCAAATTTAATCCTTCGATTGAATTAAATTAAATATGTATGTAAGAACCTTTTTTATCAAATTTAAAGGGATTTAAAAAACAGTCTAATAAATGAGAGGAAGACACTTTGTCCAATCCGTTCTATCCGAAATTCAAAAATAGAACAAACAACCAAATACATAAATAAAAAATATAACATAAGTAAAGCAAAACACCATAAGTAGTATTGTCAATTTAAAGGCGCGTAATTTGAAATGAAAAATAGTAGTGAGTCAAACTTTTGAAAGCTCGAAAGTTATTATTTCAAACGATCGCGCGATTATTACGATATATTAAAACTCACCATCAGGAGTGCTAACAGTGCCAGCCTTGTTAATTTTAGAATTCCACATGGCAGGACTAAGTTCGGGTGTCGGCGGATGAGCTGGAGGCAGGTTGGCCATGCCCGGGGCGAGTTGTGCCCCATGGTGTATATGGTCCGTGTTGTTGGAGTAATTTCGGTTCTCGAACCGGTTCTGATTGTTCATATACACCTCTCTAGATAGACTCTCCGCCAGCTTCTCTGCTCGTTCCCGGTCAGAGATCGGCATCGGTTCTTGTTTTATGCGCAGATCTGAAAAAAGCAAATAAGAGCTTGTAAAAACAGCAATAAAAGTCTTCCTCGAATCCAACAACATAATATTTTCCATAAGATCGGTATTCACTGCCCTATTCAAAAATGATGTATGCAAATACTTCACAAATATACCTTCAGCGACGTTTTCCTTAAGATCACTGTTGCCCCTGTCAACGGAGGAGTCTCTCGAGAATTCGCGTTTGATTTCCGTCGGGGTATGTGGCGCCGTGTGGGGGTGCGCAGGTGTTTCCTGGGGGTGTGCGAACGATTGATACAGCGGGTTGTCCAGTAGAAGCGGATGCGGCGCGGACGCAGGCCGGAATGCGGCACCATCTCTGAGGACGCTGGCCCTGGCCAGGGTGTCTACGTCACTGGGCGACCTATTCAAGCATCTTGAAATTCAGACTCGAATCAAACCCTTACATACCCACATCTCCTCTCACTTAACCCTTATCTGTCCAAATGAAACTTTGATCTCTTTAGAAAGAGAAGTCCGAGTGCAAACGTTAAAGAGCAACAAGGATGCATAATGCAATGAAAACTCGGTTCAGCAGTTAAGGGTTAACTTTGTTCTCAGCGTTGTCTACAAACCTGAGTAATTTCTTTTGCGGGTTATCATAGTATTGGGCGGTGTGATACGCGCTCGGCGGGGGGTAGGTGGGGGCAGGCGAGGGTGCAGGTGTGGGCGTGCGTTTGATGTGGTTGCCCTGGGGAAGCCCCGTCTCGTGGTTCTCTGGAGTTTTGGCGGTCTCGGCGATGTTGTTGTTGACAACGGCCGCGGTGGGGGCGGCAGCACCTGACTCTGTAGCCGAGCCCTTGGTCTCAGCTGCGTGTCTCTGTGCCACCGCCAACTTCTCGTGTTCTATCGACAGGCCCTTTACCTACAACCGAGAAGAAAAAAACGTTCACCTCAGCCGCTTCCTCTATTTCTCTCGCTTTTTGTTTTCGCCACGCAGTTCAAAGACCCCGTTTCGTCATCGCTACGCACACGTGCAGCTAACTCCTTCACCCATTAACGAGACAGAAATAGAGGAAGATCTGCAGCCAGGCACATTAAACACATCCTCGATCATTTAGGTCTCTTTCTATGGCTTCGCTCTTTTTGTTTCGTTTGGCTTTTTCAAATATTCCAAATTACTACCTTGTTCACGTTATTCATGATTTCATATATAAATATAACCTTCGTCCCATCTCGTAGTATGATTTTTGCGTACAGCACATTTAAATAAAAACAGTTTCAAAGTGGTAATACAAAAATCAACCAATTACAATAAACTACAAAAATCATTCTCTTACTAAACAATTTTCACAGGCTCGATTAGTTGGAAAGAATTTTAATTCGAATGAATTGAAATGTACATTTTGTTCGTTTCTGTAATTCACATTTGCTGTTATTCTTTTATTGTAAACAGTGTTTTTCTTTTGCATATTATTCTCACCTGAAGGCATTCCGCAGCTTTGAGAAAGGAACTAAGAGATTCTTGAGACACGTGAACTTCGCCTCGGTACATAAATTCAAGGAGTGATGCCATATTTTGAGCACTCATGCCATCGAGTATGACGATTAAGCCGGTAGGTGAAGCCGGCATTCCTTCGAATAACTCTTGAAAGTGTTTGCTGCATGCTGCCAATATCAAACGGTGTGCTTTGAATGTAACTCCTGGAACAAACGAGATCAGCGCTCTGTTAAAGATTATATTTAGCGGTGGCTTTTTTTATACAGCAATTCCGTGTTACACATGTTAAAAATAAGTTTGGAAGTTGCTGTCATTTGTTCCTGCGTACTTTTAAGACAATATTGTACACTTTTCAGACATTTAACTCGAGACGTTATAAACAGATTAGTTTCGAAATAAAACATATTTCTAATTCCCTAATACGACGATCAACAACTGACACACTTGATCCATTTACTTGGAAAGTTTTCGGTTTCGAAAATGAAGAAACATAAAACTGGCAATGTACAATTGTAATTTTACAGTTCATTTGTGAATTTGTCAAATTTTCATTATTTCAGTCCCGGAAAAGGATTGTTTTCAAAGGACCATTTGTGTATGTAGATGTAAGATATTAAATAATGGGACTGCAGGGAAAAAACAATTAGGCCCACGCGCAGGCGTATACCCTCCTCTTCTCACGGTTTTTTCCCGTGGTTTTTTATGCCGCGGGAACCAAGTCACCGAGAAAACGGGCGAACCCTTCTTTTTAACGGGTCCTCCGCATAAAGAACGTCCGACGGCGCGGCCGCCCTTTTCTTACAGTCGGCTTCACATGTAGGCCATCTTCGGACACAATCTCTCGTAATTTATCCTGCGGAACTGCAGGTAATATGAGAGTCGAGCACATGTTTCAGAGTTCGCAAGGTGTTTCACCACTGAATTTGATTGGACATTATGTTTTGACAAAATAAACAACCCTTTTTTTGGACACAAAAAAAAAAACAAAACCAAAAACTGTTGTAACCATTTGGTAAAATAAAGGTAAGAGAGAATAGAAAGAAAAGATGATCAATTAGTGAGGAAAGTAAAATTGTGTTAGTATGAAAATGAAATTTCCACGCTGATTATTTGAGTTAGAATGGCATTGTGTAACCAGATACGGTGTTCAGAAGTCAGCGATATATTTCACCCTTTCACAGTGGTATCTTTTATGATTTTTTGTAAATAAGCGCAACTGTCGCATGCTAAGAAGGAAGTCGAGCCAGAAGTCGGGCGTGAGAAGTGTTAAACAGATAGAGTTGGATGAGCGCGGCTGAAACAGATGGCAGTGACATCTGCCTATCAAAATTGTTTCATCTTGGTATTACTCCCGGAATGATGTCACCATTGCTTTACGACTTTTCGCGGCCAGAATTTATGGCTTAATCTAAAACAACCCTTTCCCAGATTAACATCGTGTTAAGTAATTCTTAACCATCAACATTTCATCAGTGCCATCTACATTTAACTCGAATGCAATTAGAAGAAGTTTTATTCAGAATATTGTATTTAATTTTGTTTTCTTTTTTTTAGGCTGCAACATTTTTACGTCTAAATTTGCAAATCATAGAGGTCGTTATTAAACCCCTCATTCCGTCTTTGTCAGAAATTGGTTGTTGCGCAACTGCCACAGTTAGCGTTGTTTATTATCGATGAGTATCGGCCTGCGATTAGTAAGCGTCCGAGTGAGGGCAACTTTCTTCGTCTTATGAGATGCGATACAGTTGTGCACAGAGCCGAGATATAAAAATCAGCGTGTGTCGAGGCCAACGACCTGCGATGGTGTAGGCGTTTCGCATGCCCACTAATCTCGCACAAAACATGCTTTATTTTCAGCCGCCGCTGCACACGCCGATCACTCCCGGAAACGGTTACGCAACCTTTATGCAATATCGTTTTCAAGCGTTTTTTTATAACCTATTGCAAAAGCAATAAAAAAGTCCAATCTAACCTCGTTACGAGAATCTAAATCTAGCTCAGTATGTAGGTTAGGAATAATCGTGCTTTTTCTATCATTCGGTCGCCGTGAGGCCGGCGCTCACGGCGCGACCAGGCGAGCAGTTGGATTCTCATCGAGCTCAATAGAACTTGAATAATTTAATAGGAAAACTAAGACGCACTCGGTCGAAATGCAAAACGAATGAATTCGAGCCAGAGGACACGAGGGGAAAAAAAGAAACAATGGGATGCTTTATTGGATTGGTTCTAGGAACGCCTCTTTGTAGGCGAACCGAGAATTAGATACGCGTGGAATGGGGGAGGCGGAGGCCAAGACGACGGAAGAGGTTACCTTAGCTCGCGTAGTTACCGATTCGGCAAATAAAGCGGACGGGATTACGTAACGGAGCAGTGCACTCGGCGTAGGCATTTATTCGTGCCTCAAGGACATCTCGATATAGAATTCAAAGAGTCGCCCATTTCCTCGTTTTATTTCGCGGTGCAACGAACGAATAATGGATGATTTTAAATTTAACACAATATCAACTTTAACGCAGTTTTGACTAAAGTCCAAAATATAATGTTTGTTTCGATTAACAACAATCGACCTTATGCTTTTTTTTATTTTAATGTCAAAATGATACGTCACGTGACGTATTTAGTTTTACACTGCAAGAGAAATAAAAACAGCAAGTTAATTGTTGTGTATTTTGTATTTTTATTTTGCTCATTGTTGCATTGTTGTGAAACTAACAATGTCACGTAACTATAATGGAAGTAATGTCTTGAAATATTGTTTTATACATGAAATATTATAGTTTGTAATAAAGATGACAAATACATTGTTGAATTTATTATTAGCACTTGTTTTATTTGTTGATCAACATACAGTGTAATGTATATAAAAAAAACAATTGGAAGGTCAAATTTAAAATGTAATAAAATTAGAGAACTGGATTTACATTGAATTTTATACAATTTTATGATTTGACTGATTCAGCGTGAGTGTAAAATTCTAACATTATTATTACAATTTATTGGAATGTAAATGTTAGAATTATATGAATATTAAAAAAATATCTATTTTCCTGTATTTTTTTTAAGTTAACCTGTTGTTATGCACATTTCTAACCTCAAAAATGTACATTTTCATATATTTAAGATTTTGGAAAATTCATAAAAATCGTAATTTTCAAATTTGACAAGGATAATAAATCTCCAACGATCGGAATGCAAACATTTATTTGTTTTTTATTGTACACTCTGATAATATTGAAATGCAATGATTATTTGAATTAAAAGCGGCCGTTATATGGTTGAAGCATCCGAATGTTAAGATTCAATTTTCCATATAGTGGAATCAACTAAGTCAACGAGTTGCCCGTATGCAACTAAACATAGTCGTGTCGTTATATTCTAGTTCTTCTCGGCACGATCTTTTTCGGTGTATAAATTGTGCTTGCTAAGAGGTTATCGGTTACGTCATTGAAGTAGAATTCACGATTGAGTGGCTGCAATTCGGTTACAAATCCGATTGTTGTCGAGTGGCTGCGTGGCAATAATCAGCGTGTCAATGGCTTCACTGCTCTGTTCTGCAGAAGCAGCATCATTGGCATGTGCAAAAGTATTGGCCTTGATCCCACGCGGCCGTTGGCTGAAACCAAATGAAGACAATTCCGGGGATCGTGACCGAATCCGCCCTCCTCGCAACGCATATAGTAGCGCGCTCTGCAGTGACCTTGTCAGGGCATTGACCGTCAATCCGCGCGCGAGCGCGCGCATTGCCCTGTCGGTTTGCGCCCGCAGGAAAAAGCAATAAAGATTCAACATAACAAATCTACACTCGGTACATTCGAGCATTTATTTTTTATAATTAGATCAATTTTCATATTTCAATATGCAATTCACGAGAAATGTGTATCTTTATTTTTAGATTGAGTATATTTTCTTATACACTTCATTGTTGCAATTAATAACCGTTTTTATTTCTTATTGCGAGTTTGTTCAAATTTTTGTTTTTGGTCTTTTAACTTCGAATTACATTTTCAATGATGTCATTTGTTCACTCATTAAAATGTAAAATAATAAAACTGCCAAAGTAAAATAATAGCATGAAAATGGTATTTTTACATTTTGTGTTGATTCATTTAAGTAATCATTGTAAAATTACAAATATGTTGTAATTCTAGAAAGAAATGATTAAATTTTAATTCAGTTTAAATATAACCAAAATGACAACAATCATTTGGATGTTTTTATCATTCCTGGAATTTGAGTTATGTTATTTAAATTTACTCTCGCGATTATCTTCACGCCAAAAATGTTAAGGTTATTTATAAACGCATACGTTGAACAAATAACAATCCAAATGCTTTACAATGTTTTAACAAAGTTACATGATTGTACAATCATAGCACAATTGCATTGATAGTATAAATTTACAACATCTGTCAACATTCAATTATTACTTAATACATTCGTTGTATTTTACTCTGTAGTGTATTGTATTTTTACATTTTTTTTGTAATTTAAGAATATAACATGATAGTACTACAGTATATAGTTGTAATATTACAACATAGCATTGGAATGTTACAATACAATATTATAATCTTACATTATGTTGTATTTTTACGTTTTTGTAATTTTACATGTTTTTGTAATTTTACAACATACCATTGCATTTTTATCATGTACTGTTGTAATATTACAATACAGCATTATAATGTTACAATACACTGCTGTAATATTACAACACAATACTGTAATGTGACATTTTGTTGTTGTATTTGTACAAAATATTTTTGTAATTTTACAATATACTTGTGATTGTAAATTCAATGCAACATTTGTTATCAAGTTGAAATAATTTTTGTTTACAAAGTTTTATTTCATTAAGGTGACCTCTCTGGCAGGTTTCCGTTACAGTTTGTTCTTTATTCCTTAATGCGCTTAGCACTCGCATTAACGGCGCCACGCTAAATTCTGATACATTGTTTTTCTGCTATACTTTCAAGTTACACAGTCATCTCATATAAAATGTGTCGCCATTGACGGTACACATACGCCACACAAAAATCATGAATGATTATTATTATATCCCTTCATGAACCGTTGATTTCGAAAATCCAAGCATAAGACAAAGAAAAAGTCGATAGATAAATGACCAATCATAGGCCATCCATTTCACGCGTATTGGTTTCATCGAAATATTCTAACCGAAGTTATTTTCAAGTATTCGTTGCTTTTATATTCACGTCAAGTCCGATGATCAAATGACGACGGCGCAACGAGTTGTGCAATCGAAATGTTGTTCCAAGTCAAATGACATTCGCAGCGCGCTGTCGTTAGCCGAAAATGTTAGAAGTTACGTTCCTTATTTAGTGAGTGACGTAACAAGCAGTGGCTTGTGGGAAAAAAATGCAGCCTACGGGTACGACCGGCCGTTTCCTAATCTCGCTTGCTTGGCATTCAAACGCGTTTTTATCGCCGTAACTCGAATCTGATTAACTAACAAACTTGCTGTCGAGCAAAAAACTCAAATGAAGAAACGACACAAAAGTCGAAATCCTCATTGATTATTCACCAAGCTCGTCCCGTCCTTTTCAATTGTCGCCCTCTCGCTCTGGCGCACTCTCGCCGTGCTTGAGGGAAACATCTGTTTTTCTCAGTAACAGAAACACGATCCGATGCAAGTAATCAAATTTATATTTTTCGTGGCCTATCAGCCTAGATTGATAATGAACTTCAAGCGATAAAGCTGAGTTCCAATGAGGAGATAAAAGTAATCAAATATATGAAGGAAAACTGATTCTAATAAATCAGCGGTTGAAAATCGATTGCACTTTTTGTTTTACATTTATTTGACAATTTTGCCTCTAGATGACACCTTTTCCGAGCGTTCTTCGACGAAAAATCGATGTCGCTTTTTCAGAGAGCGTATATTGCTTGATTCGTGACAGGAATTTCATGTTCCCTCGACATTAGATTCTGGTAACATGCGATGCACGTTAAACACGCGTGAGATATTGCGCAGCAGAGATCTGCCAAGGTATCCAAAATACCGCACCTGTTTGTATGCAAATTTCAGGCCAGACATTTTTTTCGACGGAATCAAAATTGACGCTTCGTTATATTTAGCTTTTGAAATCAGCATTACGAAATTCATTCAACACTGCGGTTAGTGTTGTAAAATTACACCAACATGTAAAATTACAAAATCATATTATAAAAATTATGAAAGCGTACGATAAAAGTACAAAAATATAATGTAAAAGTATACAAAAATAACGTAAAAGTACAGATTATATTGTAAAATTACACATACACTTTAAAATTACAAAAACATATTGTAAAATTTCCTTAACAACATGTAATTATTATCATTCATTGTAAATTCACATCAAAAATGAAATTCTACAATGATTCAACGTAATTTTACAAGCATTTTGTAAATCCCACAAAATTAGTCTTTCAACTCAAATTACGATTTTCTCGGAAATTGCCAAAAACATTATTTCAGAAAAAAAAAACCCGTGGCATTGACTTTCAGAACATTGCAACATGTTCGAACTCGGTTCGAAAA
This sequence comes from Psix sp. ZL-2020, assembly GCA_022817045.1. Taxonomy (NCBI): domain Eukaryota; kingdom Metazoa; phylum Arthropoda; class Insecta; order Hymenoptera; family Scelionidae; genus Psix; species Psix sp. ZL-2020. Next base: position 12,328 of record JABFQD010000328.1, read on the forward strand.
CCTTTTTTTTTTGCCTCGAATGGAAAACACAAATTTCATGGTAGAAATATTTGAGTTATCATTTAACTGGAACAGACATTTGAATTCAAATGTAAGCTTTGTATGATTAAAGGTGTGACTGCGTCGTAAAAAATGTTCGGGCATGATGACGCACGATAATAGATTCAAAAATGTGTTAGGCAATGATATCTATAATAAAGTGAGGCCCGGGCATGTGTCAATGCCCGACATCCTGTTGCATCAGAGCTAACCTTGACTCCCAGAAAGCGTTTGAGCGTGTTTGCGCTCAAAGTACATTCACTTTGGCTATTCCCACTTTTTGGCCAAAAAGTGGGGGTAAACCCTTAGCGATTCCTACGGGGACCACTAAGGTTCCGAGCATCGAGTGACGTGCACTCTATTTTATTGCAAAAACATGTCAAACAGAAAACCAAAGAGGAGAGAAAAAAAGAATAGAAGAAAACAAATGTTGGAACATGATTTTCCGGTGAAAATGAAAAGCGGTCTTTCTTTGGAAAAGCGACGCTAATGACGCTTGCAGAAATAAATGGAAAAGTTGGTACCTTTAATATGCGAGTTAAAAATGTAAATAGTTTCGTGGGATCATTATAGAAGTTGATAAGAAATTTAAATATGCAAGAAAACGTAATTGACTTATTAGATTGTGTAATTCGAAGACCAGTAAAATCGAAGGAAAACTGATATAATGGATTTTTTGCGTCACCAAAATAGCATTGCAGAAGAGTAAAAAAATTGGTTGGAAAAAAGAGAGAAAAAAGAGGATTCAAAAAGAGTGAGCAAATGAAATCATAGGTGGCGTAACATACGATGTGTAAATGCATTAAGGCGATATGGCAGGTACAAAAATAAGCTTGTTATTTGGACTGTCGACGCTAATTATTCTTTAATTCGCTAAATTATCTTATCGCCTAATAACCTGTAAATTGTACAGGAATGTATAGTCGAATTTCAATAACAAATTTTACGCTCTAACACATTGGACAATGCAACGCTCTGATTTGTGGTCACGAATCGGATAATAGGCGCTAAACCGTTGAAAAGAATTTCACAAAGATGAATGACCCAAAAGATCCGTTTTATCAGCCCGATTTATCAAGGTGCACGATAAAGCGAGATTGCACGTTTATTCTGGCAGTGCACGTGTACAGTCAGCAAATGGGCTACACTCATTCTTCACTACAAACATTCTCAATTGGATTTCTTTCTAAAATTCAAATGTCCTCATTAAAAGAATTTTGAAAAAATTTTAAGAAAAAGCAACGAAGATATATAACAACAATAATAATAATACAAAGAATAAAGAATGAAGAAAAAAATAATAAAATAATTAATGAACCAATAAAAAAAATGAAATTGATATTTCAAAGTTTAAAAATTGAATTCTCATTTCCTTTAAATATTCAAATTAAAAACTTGAAGTATTATCATTAACAAATTCAAGTGAACAATAATTAGTTCGCGAGTCATTTAACAAATTGAGTAGTAAAAAAAAAATATTTGAAAAGTACCCTGAAAGCTAAATTAAAGTTACGAGAATAAATAATGATTAAGATAAAGTGATTATTTTTATAAAGCACTTTGTCAAGCGTCGGTGCAACCCAGGGAGTTCCGGTTTGGAGTGGCCATTGAATTTCAATTTGAACGATTTTCTCTCCGAAGTGCGGTTGTTTTGAAAAGCGTTTGCAGCGAGCAAAAGCGCATCAGTTTCGAAACGAAATTGGACTAGAAAAAGATTGATACTGTTAGGTCTAACAGTTATAACCCAGACCTACTTATCTGGTTGGACTTTCAAAATAACTATGGTGCACAGCTTGCTCAACTGTGGCTTGCATTGTGGCGTTTCACAACGACTCATCTGAAGTTACGTGATGATCAACAGTTTCAACATATCACAACGGTTACACTTGTTCCCGAGTCATTTAAAATATGAGTTTTCTCTTTACGAATCACGCGTGCTGGCGAGACGAAATGAAAAGATACTTTTGTGTTTATTAAAAAGAAATTTCCCGAGGGAATTGGGTCATTGCAAGATTCTACGAATTAGAGATAGCTAGGAAAAGAGTGTCAAGTAACGAATCTACATTTTCGAATTTCATTCATGTTGGCAGAGGATTTTAGTTTCGAGAGAAATGAGAAACAGAGAAATTATTTGTGAAACACTTTTGTGTCAACTTCATGTTTTATTTGATTCAATATTTTTGTAACATAATTGAGATTGAAAGATTTGTTCCAGTAATTAAAGAGTCAGTTTTCTTTTTTTAGAAGTTCCATGAAGATTTTCTTCACTTTTTTTTATCACAAACACAATCATTAAGTAAATCCACGAAAATTGCACAGAAAAAGCACAAAAAATTGTCAAAATACACAGTAAATGAACAAGAAATCCTCAAAATAACTCAGAATTGCACAAAACTTGCACTTTATTAAAATCACAAAACCACTGAATTTGTATTTCCCATAAATAATTCAATACAAAATTTCGATTCTTAAAATCGGGTGTTTGAAACAGAAAAGAACGAAACGAATGTTTCCGCGGATAGAAAGAGATTCGCGATGCGCGACTGCATTCGGCCGACTGCATCGCGCGGAAGTTTGCATGCAGACTATTCCGCGCATTCACGTGACCATGCGAAAAGTGGGGGCGACCAATAGTTTGTGCACAGGTTCATTCAACGGGCTGCATATAGCAAAAACTGCAACAAGTAGTGCGACTGAACTTTCGTCAGACAGAAATTCGCACTGCCAGTAGTACGAGCATCGATTTCGCACTCGCCATTCATCGTCAACGATTTCCTCTCCATTCAACAATTCAATTTTCAAAAAATCATCATTTTCTATTCATCACGAAATTCATTTATTAATCAACGAACATTTCTTCCGCAAAACTTGTTCTACAAAACTCACCAAAATGTAAGAAAAAAAAAAAAATAATGTATATTTGTTTAATTTTTATTTTCAAAATATTTTTTCATTAAAAACATGAAAAAATTGTTTTTTAAATTGTAAAACTATTATTTGAAAATGAATTTTATTTTTCATTCGTTTTTTTCCGTAGTTTGGAATTGGATAATTTAAATATCCTTACTTCTCATTTGTTTAATTTGAGTATTTTGTTGTTGTTTTGGTGAACGAAATTAATATTTGAGTGTTGGTAATGACGTAACTAAGGGTAGAATAAGATGACCTACCTTGGCAAAAAAGGGTGACATCCGTGAGACTCTCGCTTTTGAAAAGATTGGAGAAGGCGGTGGCCAAGTTGCTACCGAAACTGTTCCACTTAAGACAGAACTGTTGTTGATTAGAGTCCATAATGTCACCCTTTTGCCCGACCCCGTGACCTTCGCCACCCTTTTCGCTCCCACCCTCCAGCACAGACTTATTTTGTGTATTACTCCCGTGTCCAACTGCTCCTTCAACTGCAAAAGAAACGCAAACAAATCAGTCTACATTGCTGCAAAAAAGTACGTCTTCATTGTCATACCGCCAGAGGTCACTGTGACTGTGCCAAAATAAGGACTCCGAAAGAGATATTAATTAAAAGCGTCACATAAAACTGATTAAAGGCGAAATATAAAATGCCAGTGAGCGATTTGACAATGAAATTTATCAGAGAGATAAAGCGAATAAGATAAACATGTATTTACAGAGTCTTAGATGAATTAGAGTAGTCAACCGAAAATTCGGGGAATAGAAACCGGCCGAATTTAAATTTCGGCTGTTTTTCTCGCGCTTTCACACCAAATGGCGACATTTGATGGGAAGCATCTTATTCTTTTGGTCGTAACTCGAGCTCGATTTCGAAAGGCAAACATTGCGTTTCTCTCGACAATTTCGAACCGAGAGGCGGCCTTCCAGTTAATGTATGTGGAATCATTTAACGCGCCCTGCCTAATACCTTTCTAACACTCAAAAGTTTTACGCGCTCGCCTGACCTCGAATCCGACATCGCCATTGTGTCGTTTATAAACACTTTTCATGGCGATTGCATTTTTCCGTGAATCTGGTTTCGTCATTTTTCCACGGAAAGGCCATCAAAACAAATTCGAACGAAATTGCTCGGACACTGATTAATCTTTTTTTCTTTTTCAACATTGTTTGTACATTTCTTATTGGATTTTCAATCCCAGTTTTAAATGGATTGAACTTTCGAAAAATGATTTTTTATCATTCTCGAAAAGTTGCCCGGAAAAAGTGAATTATGAATGAGTTGTTCTGATAATAACATGGTTTGTAATATCTTGTTGAGTTTTATTTCCACTCTTCAAACATAATTAAAGAGTTCATACATAATTAAAGAGAATAAATACGAGACTGTTTTTTTCATTTTGGAAAAAAATTGCCCGGAAAAAGGCAGTTTATTTTTAAGCGAGGAAGAGTCATTTTGTCAAAAATATTGATCGAAAAACGAAGTTTGATTAGAACGAAATGAGGTCTCATTTTTCTCGTAGTTTATCAGCAGAGATAATTAATATTTTTTTTAAAAATAAACTGTCATTATTAGTTCATCGAGGTTTCAAGATAGAACAGTTAACAAGTCGAAAAAAACGGTTCGCCTGCATTTCACAATTGCCCGTAATTACGAGTCACATTGCTGGCGAGCTTTTTGGAAACTTTTGCTGCCAATGTGGTTGAAAAGCTCGGTACAACCGAGGATAAAAAAATAACATACCAACAATCTTAGCCCGCATGGACTGCCCGTAGCCGCGGTTATCCTGTTGGTGCGCGGCACCGTCGAAAATCACTAATCAACCGGGGGGCGAACTAATTGCAAAAAGCAGCCGATTGTTCACTGTACGCCGGCGCAACTGGGGAACACAACAGCGCGAGCTTTGGAACGCGGAAGCTCTCGATTTGATCCCATTGGCACTTGTTTGGGACTTGTGGCAGTTTTTCGCGTGGGTTTGTTTGCGAAAAAAGTCACTAGGACGTTAGCCACTAGAAAGAGCGCGCGGTGCGACACGTGCCGAAATCTGGCGTCGATTGACAGTTCATAGAGCGGCGTGCCGCACGAAAACTAGTCAAATTGTAGAGAACGAGAAGGACGGACGACGCGTGGGAAAGAGAGGGTGCGAGAAAGACGGTGCGAGAGAGAGGGCACGAGCCCGCTAAACAGAGAGGGAGCGAGGAATGCGTATATGGGTCATCGATGTCGATGCAAATGCGGATGGGGAGGAGCCGCAGGGAGGTGGCGGGGGGCAGAGGCGCCGAGGGTGGGGGCCGCCTCGGATTAGAAGAGGGCGCCAAATTTCTTATCCCTGCCTTCCCTCTCCGCCGCCGTCTTACGGTCCCTTCTTCTTTTGCGTTGTCACTGTATTATCTTTGTGTGGATCCAGTGCGCTCCGGGAAGGGGTTTAAAGCCAATTTTGAGGGGGTGGCGTGTTGCAATCGCTCGCTCTTCCTCTGCTTACAATAATCGCCTCGCTCGGCTACGTCTAAATTTATCTTATTTTAAGACACTTTCCTCATATCCACCATTTTACTACTCCCTCATTGTAATAATTACCATCCGACCATGTAATTACTGTAAATCATTCTGTTATGTAAGTTTATAAAGCAGTTTCTTCTGACTCATATTTCGCTCTGCAAATCCAGCCAGTAGATGGAGCAGTGGAGGAGGAAATCTCAAAATGCGGCGCACGTATTCACGCCTAATAGCATGTAATACCGAAGCCACACATGTGTACACAATTTGGCTCCACAAATTTTTATTCGTTAGGTGCTTCCCTAGCCTCCAATAAGCCAACACGTGTCCGAATCTGGACAATTTAGGTCACCAAACCGGTGCTTTGGATGCTCGTTAGAAAGACTGGAATTAGTTTTAGGATTGAAATTGCGGGATTTGCAGGCCGATTCGAAAGTCACGCGTTATTCACGTGTCAAACGGCGGGCCAGATCTTACGCAACTGCGTCTCGCAATAAATTTTGTTCTCTATTTCATTACTTTTTTCCACCAGCGCGTAACCGCGCGCTTTTGCCAATGAAGTTGTTACTCCAGAAAAACACTCTGTATTACAACGTCCTTCGGGCTCGAGTCGAGAGCAATATTTTCTACTTTCATGGATGCACTTCAAAAATACTATACCCAGAGCGATTGTGATTATTGGGAACTATATATGCGGTCAGATTTGGCCGCATATTGAGCGATCTCATCTGCGGGCTCTTTTGCATCCTTATCGTGCAGCTGTGATGAATTAGTTAATGTAGCATGCTACGTTATGCCATATAATATGACCTATCTAAATAGGTCAAGAGTCAATATCAGGTACACGACAAAAAATCCCTTCAATGCATTACTCCCCATTAAAATATTTACTTTTGTATAAATAACTACCCCCCCCCTCCTCCTCCTCCTCCTCCGTTCCCTATAAAATCAACAATACTGTCTTTTTTTCTACCTCTGAGTATGTTAGAAAAATATACTCTCATAAGCAAATTTTCATTTAATATATAATAACTTTTTATGGTTTTGGAAAACGCATTATATCCTAAGTATCTGTTATACAATAATCAGAAGTAACAACAAAAGCAATAATAATGATAATAATAAGAATAGTAATAATAATAAATAGATAAAATAATAATAACAGTAATACAAAAAATTGCCCACAATAAAAACAATAATAAGTAAGGAAAGTCAAATACACAAATAATAAAAAAAATAACAATGTCATTGATCAAAACAAAAACAAAAGAAATAACTATAACAATAATGATATTTATGATAGGTGAAATTTGGTATTTGTATGAAGGGTAATAACAACAACAGCAACAAAAGCAATAACAAAGTCCAACATAAAACTCAAAATAAAGTAATAAACAATAACATAGATTGATTATAATTTGTAGTAACTTAAATGACTTTGAATTTGTAAATATTTATTGTGAATATATAAATGCAATGTTTAATATCATATTTGATCTAACAAAACCAATAATAACAATAGCAGCAATAACAAAACTAACAAATATTAATAAGAATGATAACGACAACAAAATAGTGATTTTTACAACAATACAAATGGCTTGTAATTATCAGAATCCGAAGTTATCATAAATGTGTAAATATTTATTTTGAAAATGTAAATCAAATATTTGAAGTTCAGCAAACGATGCGTTGTGATTTTTGGAATAATAATAATTTCATAAGCTGAATTCATTTGGCTTGAGATTTTGTGGAAAAAACAGCGAAGCGGAGTGGAGCTGAAAAGTCATTGTCTTTCTAGCTCGTTCCTGTTTTATATTACGTAGAATAAGCACCATCTCGTTCGAGTACGGCAATTCAAGTGACTCCTTGTACGGAATATGCATACATATGGGTTGCACGCTTATTCGCATCGCTGACGTCGACTTACACAAATGCTTACTCGATTACGACTTTACGAGCCACCGTGACGTCGAGTACACTCTCGTCGAGTGTGCCCTGCCCCGAATAACGTTTGACGGCACCGAGTGTAACGTGACTTCTCGATTATACACTAAGTTTCATTGATCTAGGGACGCGTGCACACCGACTTCTCGTTATAATTACGTTGCGAGATTCGCCCAAACAGTCGTACACAAAACGAAACGATCCGTACTTTCTCAATACTCTTTTCTTACCCAATCAAATTGCAAATCGAATCTCTTTGCTGTTTATTTACATTTGACGCAATAAATATAAATCAAAAAGTCACTTCTCGGAATTTGTTTCTAAATATCGCTTAATACGTTTTCGGAATTAGAGTATTTTTAATTTTCAAACTTAAAACCGTTTATTAATAACGAGAACTCTACTTAATTAACGATTACAAAACAATGTTTGTTTTATTCCATATTTTCATATTATTTAATAATGGAGGAATTGTTGGAGAAATGTTTTTTATTCGTCACATTTTTGATTAATACAAATACTTATTTTGTCGATAAAATTGCGTTTCTAAAACGTTCTAACCCCCAAAAGTTGCTCAAGGCCTAAAAATAAAAAAAATCGATTTTGCAATAACCCGAAGTTGGGCTTTATTTATGGGCGAACATTTTGTGAGGGAAAAAGGGACGGTGGCGCCACCATGGCAATCGATAGCTACGCTCCTGAAACGCCGAAATCGTAGCACAGTGCGTCTTAGCGGCGCACGAGTTGCGTGCAAGAAATCGCAGCGACTTTTGATGGGGCGATGCGGTGGAAGCGTCGGCGAGAAATGACGCTGAGCGCGACAAGGACAGCTGGATTGAAAGATAGGGACGGGACGAATGATAATTCGGCTGATAGCCACCTCGGTGGGGAGCAGTTCGCTTGAGCTCTCCGGGCTTTGGAGCAAAGAATGGCGTGTTGCTCAAGGTCGCTCCGCGCACACGCGCGTTTTGTTTCTAATACTGTCCTCCTCCACGCATATGCGTCCAAACCGCACGTACTCACTCTGGAATCATTTGACTCTATTACATCAGTTGCGAACACATGTATTGATATTCAAACTACAACAATAGTTTGGACATTTGTACAAACTTGAACAACCGGCGATCAATAAGTTTATAAACAAAATGCTCGCTCGACCAATTTCTGAAATCAAAAGACCCGAATGTTCGGCAAATGATACCATTAACCTTGACAACAGCGGACACATTTTCTATAATGGTTACTACGAGAGAAATAACAGGAAAAATGATTTTCATAAATAGCTCCGTGTTTACTGAAATGAAGAATAAGAAGCCTGATAAATTGTTGAACATAAACGAAAGTTAAAGATAATATTATTTGTCGCTACAGTTTTGCCTTGATAAGCTCAATTTCAACGAAAAGACAGTACCGAGTAAGAAGAGTTTTGATTTTTCAAACAATTTTTACATTCAACGATGCGAAGCAATTTTTGAATCGAATATTTCATCTTGATCATAGTTATAAAAAACCGATAAAACAGAACGAAACTATTTTTCTTAGTAATGATGAAAAAGTGAAATTATCTGCATTTAATAATGTATATTTTATTATGTTCTAAAAATAGCCGCAACAATGGTTTTTTTTCTTTATTTGATCATTTATATTTCTCTTTCTTTTATTTATATTTCTTTCAAATAATAATGACACGAATGAGTGATTTTTGCATGCGATTGCAAAAGTCGGAAGTAATCTCGACGTAAAACGAGAGTACGGGGGAGAAATAGAGCCGGGGGTGAAGAGGGAAGGGGTGAAAAGCGTTGCGGAAACGAAGCAACGCGGTTGACGGACTGCGTGAAAAGCTCGGAATGAAGCAAAGGCTACACGATAACGTCAGTACGGTGTAGTCAATACTGCAGCGGGGGCGCCCCCTGCGTTTGCCACCCTTGCACAAACTCCCTTCCAGTCTGCGGCCGTCCCTTTCCGTATTTGCAGCGCTTCGTCTCTGCTTGCCCAATCAGCGAGAGTCCTCTGTGATTTCCCAAAAACCCCGATATGATTGCCGCGCAGTAATGCAGAAACGCGGCAAAATTCTACGAAACGGTTTTCCCTAAATTAATCTTCCATTTCCCATTCAAAATTATTTTACCAACATTAATTATTCAACGTTGAGAAAGATTTCTCATTCCGCGCAGGTTTTGCTTTTTTGCGCATGTTTTATTTTTCTGCGCACATTTTGTTCTTTAACTTTGAAATAGACAATGAACAAAAAATGGCGGGAAAAAGTGATTAGTATTTTGTTTTGGCAGAAAAAAATTTGCACAAGATGAATATGAAGTTGTCTGAAATGCAAAACTGGTTTTTGGCGCGCTCTGTTTCTTTTCAATACTTAATGCACATTTCGGTTACAAAGAAAAGGCTCCCTCTTATTTCAAGGTTGGGAAATGAAGCAAGAAAGAAACGAATGCACGCAGGTGTTCCGTCATTAGTGCACTCATGAGCACGCCGTCCGGGCTGACCTAAAATCGATTTCATTCCAAGTGCATCGCATTGTGAAATCAGTCGATCGCTTTTTCGTTCAATGCATTTCAATAAAGCCAATCGGTACACCCTGCTGCAGTTATTTTTTCATATCGCAGTTCACAATGTTCTGCCAAATCGTACGCGAACTCTTCACAAAACGCCATTATTTATTGAGATTCATTAGATTGTTTAATTTATTTTTGAACCAACTTGAAATACGATCATTCACATTTTTCACATTTCAATTGTTTAACCGTTTTCTTTGTCCTCCAATCTCTCTTTCTAACGCATACAATTATCATTAGTCATCTCTGTCTTAAGAATGCTTGGCATTTTTAGCGTTAGTTCTTTTTAATTGTTGCTTTTTTCAATCAAAAATACGAGAATAAAAAATTCGAAATAATTAATCAGAAATCTCGCAAATTAATTCAGTAGTCGAAGTTTGATTGTTTATTTATGAAGTTTAATTTCTGGGTAGTAATAAAACCTGGCAATATATTTATTATAGAGAACACCGAAATGTAATGTTGGTAAGACGGATCTGTGATTGGGACTATGGTCCCACCAAAAGAAACCGGAATTATTCAAGGACTAGGTTATAACAAATGAAACAGGTCTAAAGGTCTTATAGGGTGCAGTCAATTCTGGCTTAGACAACAGTCTAACGTCCCGTAACTCGATAATTTTCTCAACTTTCTTAAAAAACAAAATCAAAATCCTCCAAATTCATCGAAAAACTCGCGAAATCTCTGTACATTCGCCTAAATAAATAAAATAAACACATACCAACAATGACTGCATTATTTTATTTACCCTTTAACCTACATAAAAAAACGTCAGTTTCATTACAGTGCAACTATTTTACTTACAATTCCCAGAAAATCCGTTATTATCTTCAACTGAACTTTGCACTGAACTAAAACTTCGTTTCTAAAACGAAAACCCGGTTTAATTTCTTTTTTTCGCGTCGATGCAGTTTGTATTAATATGTCTAGTGTCAGCGTTTAGATTTGTAAACGCACGATGTAAACAAACTCGCTGCGAATTCAAGCGCATAACAAAACTCAAAATCCGATATGCACAACAATTCAGCTTCTAGATCCCTGTAAAATAATACACCCGAATTTCACCATCAACGAATGCACTCGAAAAGTCAAAACAAAGTTGAAAACTTGCGATAACGATTGAATAAATCACCAACCAATAAACGACTGGCAGAAGTTTTGTGCGAGAGAGATAGTTGCAACAATGAACAATTAGAATCGGCGGATTGTCGTTAAAAAAACTGCATCGTCGTCATTGCTGCGTGCAGGACGAACAAATCGCGAAATAGAAACTGACATGTGAGAGAGTTTGGGAAGTCCGGTGGGATAGGTGACTGCGTCCTGCTTCGTTTCCGCGCGCTGTCTCTGTCGCGCGTTTGCTGTCTCTCTCGGCCGTTAGCGATTCTAATGTATCATGTATTTCTTGCGACGAAAGTTGTCTGTCTTTTTTTAATTTCGTATTCGAAATAATATTGACAGTTGAAGTCAAGTGAAAAATTGAATGTTTTAATTTTTGTTTTAATTCGTTGTTGAAAGGAAAAAAAAATGTTGGTATGCGTTTATTTGCAGTTACTGGCTAGGCGGAAGGAAAGGATTGCCTAATTCAAAATTGGTTGAAGTTTTTTTGTGGCTGTCGATCAATAATCGTAATTGCAAACATACTTCTATCCAACCTGCGAACCCAAGAAACATTTGGCCGATCCCAACGAATAATGGCGAGATATCAAATAAAACGATAGACTCACATCACTGAGCACGCGAGCTCGTAATCACCAGGTATGAATAAACCAAGTAAAATTAAATAAGATTCCAACTTCGTGTGAATACTTTTTTAATGTTTCCGCCATTGAAATTGCGTTGTGTATATTTGCATAATTTATTATGAATTTTATACTTAATATTTGAATTTAATATTTCATCGTAATTTATAAATCAATAATTTATTCACTAATTAGTATAATCTTAATTATTTTATTATAGTTTTTATTATAGTTGGAGTATTATACGGAAAAGTGTGAAATAATAAAAGGTCGGTTTAAAGGATTAGCAGGTAGGAACACAAAAGAAAAGCAAGCAAACTCAGGTAAAAATGATAATGAGGTTAATTAGCTAAAATAAGACATGTAGAATGAAAAGAAGTTTTCATATTGCAGTATTGTACAGTTATTATTGTGCAGTTATTGTATGACGAATTTTAAATAAACTTTTTTATAGAAGCAAACTGGTTAACTTTATGAAACCTGAACCTGAACTTGAACTTCACGTCAAAAATATTGAATGCTTGATGAGAAAAACTGTGCTGTTGAAATGTGCGTGGTTCTGATACTGCCTTCAAAACGGAACAGTTTGAATCGTTTGAAGATGAAGAAGCCAGAGATTAATAGTCAAATTTATGTAAATCCGACTTTTTATCATACATGATACTCGATTAAATTTCAAATGAACAAATTCTTTGAAAAATATACGAAATTGGTAGTGAAATCCCAAGCTATCAGATGAGAAAATATGCATATTAGACACACTTGAGATTCAGTTTACTCAAATTAAACGCTATGCTAGAAAATCCAGTTACATGCTTTACAACGCGGGAAATTTAATGTACATATTTCAAACTTTACTCATACATTTGATCAACAAAAGCACATTATGAAATCTGTATCAACGATTTTATGATTTATTTAATTGTACATAAGTACAATATAATGTTTTTTTTTTTTAATAAATATATTTTGTTCAACAGAAATAATTTTTTGTTTATATTTTAATCTTACAAAATTCAATTATTCAAATATTGATTTTGGTCTTCATTTTATAAAATTAAGTTACAGTTTTTTGGTTTATGTCATAGTTTAAGATGTCTATACAAATTTTATACTTTTTCGTTTCTTTGTCTTTCAGGTGAATAATTCATTTTGTTGTCTTCTGGAATCTGTTGGGTCCCAAAAATCATTCCAGAGTAAATAAGAATAATTATTTTAATGTGTTAAAGCTGTAATTTAGTCGAAACCGTAATTTTCCATATTTTTCACGGCCATATTAAGTCCATAAGTTATGGTATCAAGTCTTAAATTGATTCAAAATTGAGTAGGAGGTTTCGCGGCGTTATAAAGTCCTGGGTTCCATCTATTCGAATGTATAACATGAGTTTTTTTTGTGCAGGTCAATCGAACGATCGAGTGGCTTGTCGGAAAATGATTAACTAACAAGTTTGACCGGCGATAGAAATCTTAGAAGAATACCTCACGATCGAATCCTGTACAGGTATTTGATTTAATAGGCTCACTCGCCAGATTTCGTAACGTGCATATGAGAACGTCGTTATGACAAATGCGCACGATTTTCGATTTCGATAATAGATACCGTTCCCGCACAGTCATCCTTCAAATTTCCCATCGTAAAAAACACAGTACAGCCATCCAACATGATTTGCATTTTAATCGGATAAATATGCATTGTCGGAATCAATTCGATTCATTTATACAACATCTATGAAGTGCTGAGAGCGGAAAACTGTATATCATTTGAAAAATCTTCCCCAAATTATGCGAATTCGGCATTAAAGAAAGTCTGGCTAACTCATGATTTCTGTAAGGTAAACAAAACGCGAGTATCAAAAGCCGTGAAATTTTAACTTGACTCAATAATACCACCGCTCTACACTACCCTATTAAGTCGCATAAGTGGCGGAACATTGTAGGATAACGTTAATCGTGTCCCTGGATAATTAATGCTGTTAAGTTAGCGGAATAATTACACTATATAAATACAAATTGAAATTCTATTTGTTACGACTGACTTATAATTACTACCAACCATAAAACCCGAAACTTGGACAAACAAAAAGTAAACGTGATGAAGCTGATAAAAAATAACTATAAATTCATAAATAAACACTAGCCAATTCCTTATGTAATTTAAAAGTATAAAAACATTCGCTTATGTCACTATAAGACATCGCACAACGACCTCAAAGCGACAATTGTTTCTTCAATTTCAACCGAAGCTCAACTTAACACCATAACTTTTCCTTACGTTATATTTATAAATATTCCATTTACAGTACTACAAAAAGTCACCAAGACAGTTTACAGTTCAGGATTTAGATGGAGGTTTTACGGTACAGGATTTAAGGTGCAGGACAGGTGCAGACAGCCACGACACTTAGGAGTTGGAAATAAAATGTTGTCTAGCCAATGCAAATTAATTAACAAAAGGAATTAATTATTGCAAAAAGAGTACCTGGTGGATGAGGCCACCACGCATCGACCAAGGATGGTTGTTGATTGTTGGAGCTGTCGCCAACAGGGGCGTACATCCTCCTCCAACTACGTCACGCCCGTCACTGACACCCCGTATGGCTGCAACCGACCCCGCACCCCTGCAAATCCCGTGAGCACCGTATAGCCTCCCCTAAAACCGAGGCATCTTTCCTTTTCTCTCAGAGGATGCCAGGAGTTGCAAGGTTACCACCACCGCTCGGACTCACGGGGTTCCGACCAACCCCTGCGGCCTCTCTTCGCCGCCCACCCCCGGCGCCACTACGTCACTTCCACCTTCGCAACCACCCACGAATAACCGCGGCCACGGCCACCACTTTCGCTGAATAGCACTTTCACGTGGACTCCATGTCCCCGTTACAATTTTCAGTCGTCCAAGCGAGCCACACTTTTTACAACCAAATGGGGTGGCTCCAAAATAAAACCACCCTTTTCCATCAATTTGTGCAGACAGTTTTCGGACTCTATATTTTTGCCTATTGAAAACGGCGCTTTCGCTCGATAACAGAAAATCTTGAAATCATACGTGCAATAGCTGCAAAGTTTAGCTGGATATTATTGCATTTAGAGAGCGTTTGGATTCACCTGTGTGTAATGAAGGCTTTTAATTTCCTTTTTGTTGACGACGAGGAAATAATGAGAGAGAGCAAAAAGGAAAAGAGGTTCCTCTTTAGATCGTTTTTTTATTGCAACATCAAATATAGATTAATTCATATTTTAGTACGTCTTTAATAATTAGAGCAGTTTTTATTTGATTAAACTTTTGGCTGTATTCAATTTCATGTCTCATGTATGTGTAATTATTTGCATACTATCTTTTTTACTATTTCAAACAACTACAAAAAAGAAGGAAAAATGAAAGGTTGATTTAATAAGTCAGAAGTTTTTATTGTGTATTATTTTACTTTGTTTCAGTGACAATTAAGTTTTACTTTCGAAGACTAATTATTCTTCAAATAATGAAGAATTAACAAACAAAAAGATTGAGAAAATACTCAAATAAGGAAGAAAGGAAGAAAATGAGTAGCGTTGTGAGTATAGGGGTTGCGTAGACGCAGCAGAATATATCCAGAGAGAGAAAGAGAGGGACAGAGAACGCAGAGGGGTAAGATGCAACGCACATCTATTGATTCTCTGGCGTAGAGGGATGGCTCGCACTTTCCAAAGCGCACGCACCATTCAAGTGTGCGCGCGATTGTGCACTCTTTTCCTTCATTTCTTTTCATCAAGCTCGCCGATGACGCTAAAATATTTTTTCCACCGATATCCCATTGTGTTCTTGAATAATCAAAAAAATTCAAATGAGAATAGAATGGCCGTGACAAAAAATATAAATACGCCTTTGTATTCAAATGAATATCAATGGTGGTTTATCAGAATTATTTGCTGGATAATTGTTTACCTTATAAATAAATGAATAGCACAGTTTGACAATTAATAAATTGTTGACAAGAGTTCAACATTTTTAGGCGATTGTTTCAATGCGATGTGATGTTTTTTGATGGATTTATATTAAAAAGTTAAGGACGATAATAGCAAAAAGAATAATTTGTTGATTTATTGTATTTTGTAACATTTTACTGTTAAAATATAAAAGATTGTTTCGACAAATTGCAGTTTCTATTTATTTGTATTATTTGTATTTTTGTACATTATTGTAAATTTAACTCATAAAAGTCTTGTATTTATTCAATTTTCAAAAATGATATTGATAATTCATTTTGAAATTTAGTCAAATGTAAACTGTAAAAATGATTAAATATTGTCATAAGTGAAGTATAACACATGAAAGCAGGTGATCAACCTGACGGGTTTTAATATTCATTTTTGCACTTGACATAAAAAGTGATATTTTATTATCACTTTTTTATATATTATTTTTAAATTATTTTTATCGATTTAACCAATTCCGGTTTCTGCTAACTTGATTTCCAAATTGTCAAAGTTAAATATCTTTTAAAGAAAATTGATTTTATTGATAATTTTAGAAGTTTTCATACAAACAAGCAACAAGTATTTTTTCTTGATTTCATCACTTTTTACTTTTTGGAACTTTGCTAGTTTTTAAATCAAAGCCTACGACAAATAATTATATACCAGTATAAATT
>JABFQD010000329.1:0-28619 GCA_022817045.1 Psix sp. ZL-2020
AAAGTTATAATAAAAAGAATTCTATTTTTTTCATTATAATTGTTTTTCTTTACTATTATCATAAGTAAAAATAGCTAAATTTGTACAGTTTATAAATAATAAAATTATAATCTAAATTTTATTGTGTTGCAAAAGTTAACCAAATAAATTTCAATTGCCTTAAAAAACTAATTTGTATAAGCTGATAGTAATTTCAGGTTCTGAAACCTCAACTAAAAAATATTACAATCTACCAAAACATATAAATTTAAAATAATTAAAAGTTTATGAAACATTAATTTCATTATAATATCATCTATAAGATATCTTGAAATAACTTTTTATTGTATGTAATGATTTTTTCTTCTGTATTGTTGATATAATGATTTTTAAACTTATCAAAATTTTAGCCTTATATACAAGGCTAATTATGTATTTCCAAAAATAAAGTAATCTCAAGAACTTAAAAAGTTTGTTAAAAAAGTATGCTTACATTTTTTGAGCGGTGGTTTTGGCACACGCAATTTTTAATTCCAAGCCTATTATTGGCAGTGAGCAACTGAGCCATTTGTTCTCTTAATACGATTTCTTTATTTTCGAGTTCAAGCATACGTTTTTTTGTATCCAATTCACTTTCAGCAAGTTTACGAATTTTTCTAATACATTCTAATTCCTCAGAATCTATTGAATGTAAACTTAAATTATCACTTTCTTCAAGTTTCTGTTCTATTTGATTTATGCGTTGCTCTAATTCATTATTAGCTGTACACAAATCAATAATTTGCATGTTAATTTGGTCCATTTCAAATTCTGCATTGATTATCTCATCCTAAAAAATTTCCTTTTAGAATCTTGTTTTTAGAATGTATTATTTTACTAAAAAAATCTCAATTTTGAAAATAATTCTTATTTATATATAATATTGAATAAAGATTAATATATTACATGATATTCATCAAGTTTTCTAGATAATTTATTACAAGTTTTACGTATATTTGAAGCTAGTTTTTCTGATGGATCGGTATATGGAGAAATGACATTCATTATATCAAGAATATTGCAAACACTAATATCATTACTTGAATTAAGTAACTGAAATGCTATGATAGCTGGAATAGACTTTTCCATCGCGTTAACTTTTGTAGAAAGAAAACGTTGTTGTAGTTCCAAATCATTGCTTTGTATTTCCATTTTGGAAACTGTTTCGCAAAATGCGTTACTAAGAACGTCATTTTTACCATCAGATAATAGTGGGGGATTACAGTCATGATAACTTTCACACCTTCAATAAATTGTAAAAATGTTATTAAACTTTTTTAATAAAAGAAATTTTTATAATTAATTTAAAATAGATTGCTTATTAATGAAATAACAACTAGCATCAAGCACATAATTCTTCATGAGAATACGAAACATAGTTTTAATCTAATCATTGTAAACAATATTTTTTATGTTTGTTAGTTTTTTAATAGACGAAATGCCATTATTCTTTTTCATTAAATATTATTTATTTTTTAATAGATGAACTTGATGAAATTATACAAAAGGTATTTAAAACGAGTAAATTTGGATTGTATCAGTATTATTTGAACTAAATAATTTTTCGTAAAAATATCGCCTTTTTGGCGCTAATACAAATGTTATTAATTTAAAACACTTGATATGCGAGATAATATTTTTCTTGTTTATTCATTATCAGAGATATCAGTTTAATATTTCGAATAATTATTCAATAAATTTATATCAGACAAAATAAGTTGTTTGAAATAAAGTTGAATTATTATTTTCTTTTACATTTATTTGTTAATAGTTTTAAGGTTACATACGCTGACATAATAGTTTAATATTTTAATCTTCAATTAGACTTTTTTGAATTTCAACCAATGTAATATTACAAGCAAAGTAATTTGATCATTATACTTTTCTTCGAAATAATGACACTGTATTTAAATTTTACGCTGAATTTTTCCCACAAAAAATGAGCGATATCCGATAATAGAAAAATTTGAAAATAAATTAGTTGCTATAGTAACAACAAAACTGGTCTATGTAATCGTGTAGAGATGTATCTTTTTCATTTTACACATTTAGATACATTTTTATAAACTTCATTGAGCATTTTCATTTTCTTTAAAAGTGAATTCTTTATTTTATAAATTGTAGAGTTTATACTAACAAAAGAAATCAGAAAAATTGGTAATTCATAATATCAAGAATTGTAAATAAATAACAAACTATTAAAGGAAAATACAAAATCACAAGTAATGAATTAATTTTATCATTTCCGAATGAATTCATTGTTTATTATTTTATTTCAAATTTGACTAAAGTATTAATAAGGGAAATTATGTTTCAATAGTTTCATTACAAACACTTTATAAACTCGATAATGTAAATTGTTTTATTTTGGATAGTATTAATAACTCAGTGTAAAAATTAATTTTTCAAAATTTATATTCTTCTTGTTAGATAAGCCAGAAGTATAGGTTATATATAGGTATATATAGGTATAGTATAGGTTGGCAGGCTAAGTTGATTATTTATATATTGTACAAGATGTGTGTAGGTTTTAATTTTTAATTGTAATTCTAGTAATCAAAGGTTAGATAGATGATGTTAACCTTACCTTGTCTGGCGCGATCTTTGATAAAAGTTTTAATTAGATTTTGTTTCAGCAATTTCAACTTTACTTTTTTGCTTACAATAATTTTGAATAAAAATATGTTTTATATGTCATCATTTATGATCTTATATATAACATATATAATCTTAGAATTAAATAATAAAAACTAGACTAAACTCAGATAAAATTTAAACTAATAATCTGTTACTCTAAAAGTGCTATTTGTGAAAAAGTTATTTCCAACTATCCCCCGCTTTATTTGCAGGTATTTTTGCAATTTTTGTTCTATTTTTAGGCTAATTTTTAAATCATATAAAGTTCTTTATACATGCATACACTATTTTTCTTGGTCTCTTCATTACATGAATAGCTATCAGGTATTCATGTAAATGAATACCTAAAAATTTACATGAATGAAATTCATTCTTTTTAACATCTAACTGATATGTCTCTTTATTTTTGTTAATCTTTTTACGACTTTCAAAACATTTTTATTTCTTATTAAATTTAGATATTATTTCTACATAGTTGGAGAAATCTTTATTTAAGGATTCAAAGAAAATAAATTTGATTTCATTCTCTTCTAATTTATATTTTTTATCGTTTTCATTGAGTCCCAATTGAACTCTGTTTACATCTATATTTTTGTCTGCATGATATTCAAAATTTGAGTTATATATAGGTTTCTTTTTCATCTTTGAACGATGAATATTTGTCTCAGCTAATTTCTTATTTTTTAGAACAATTTTGTTAGTTTCAAATTCACTTTATTTATTTGTATTTAGTACTTTTTTTGGCTTCCTTTCTTTTTTAACTTGTTTTAAATTACGTTATTTTTTCTGTTCTGCTAAAAATTTCCAACTAATCGTTTTTATTTTTCATCAGCCCACTAACTTCCTGTTAGTGGGCATCTCCTGTTGTTTTATAAAAATCACCATATATTTTTTTTTTATTGAATCTGGCATGTTTAGATCTAAAACACTTTTTGGTAGAATGGTGCCATATTCCGTTAAGGTTCTGTTAAGGAATAATACAGAAGAACTGCTTTAATTGTTCTTTCTTCAAATTCAGTCACAGTCAAAAGTTCAATTATATACTTGAAAGGCTGTTTCAACAACCAACTCCCAAAAACTTCTATCTGTCTATTCAATTTTTTATACGTGCAACAGAATTCAGACGTATATGGTGGAAACAAATCATATTGAGTATCCTCTTTCCTCATTATTTTTTGGAACTGCTCACGTTTACTCCCTTCTTTGATCACATATAATATAACAAATATAAGATTTTCTGCAATATTTTTAAAGTAATGATATTTGTCGGAATTATATCTTTTTTGAGTGTTGTTTTTTAGAACAATCTAACTTTTAGTTGTTTTAGTAACAATTTGGTATTGACTTGGTTAAGATGTAGGATACTTTTCACCTTCATCTGTCTTATTGAATTTTGCCGCAGTGTCAAAACTTTTTTCTCTATTATCTATTCTAAGAATGCTTTTCTGTTTATCTTCTGCTTTGAGATTAAACATTTTTTGAAAGCGATATTTTTTATAGTCTTGAATCTAGATTTATCATTATTTCCACTATTCCGATTTTGATCGTACTTTTGAGTATTCTGATTTTTATTTTCTTTTATCCTCTGAAGCCTTGAGGTTATCAATCAGTTAATAATTATAACAGTGTCACAGTTTGAACTGAATTAACGGGTATTCTGAATAGTGATGATAATTTATTATATAATGTTATTGTATTTAAAACTTTAAACTGTTTGTGAGGAAAAGGACGTTCAGCTTGCACTTGAGAGGTGCTGCATTCTACATTGCATTGCAGTTCGACTTATGTTTCGATTAAATAAAATGTAACTTATTTTAATTTCATTTTATTGAAGGTAGCTTTTTTGCAAATCAAATTCACTCGACGGGAATCAGGGTAAGCTAAAGTTGCTACTTGATTAAATGCAGATCTTTTTTCATGTTATATCAGATCAATTGACTTACTATGGCATTAACACTTTTGTACTATCGAATTAAAACTTGTTTTTGAAACTGGATCTTTGAAAATCAATTGTTGTGATAATTCTTTTCTAGATGATGTCACGAACCATATTCTTATGTTTAACCATTATAGATTCAGAGAAAACCTTGTTAGTGTTTGTGAATCACTGATAATCAAAAGATCATGAACTAGAAGTTTAGATCTTAAATAATTCGTTTAAAGATTAATATCAGATTTTTGTGACAGTTTATACTCTCGTCATTTTCTGTCTCGTATAATTATTCTCGGACTGATTTCTGGCACTAAGCTATCGCCATTGTATCCCAATTTCTCTTTACTATTAAAAAGGTCACCATGACTCCTATAGCCCTGCTAAAAAGAAGCATGTTGCTTCTTTTCCCATGGGGATCCTTTTAATAGACTTCGTGGTTGTTATATTTCCCAACCATTTCTGCCTAATGCCCATTAGGTCTGAGCATTCATAGATTACATGGTCTGGTGTTTCCTTCAGGTTGCCACAACACTTACATAGATCTCTAATTCCTGTGCCTATCTTATATAGATAGCATCTCAGGTTTCAGTGCTCCTTCAGTAGACCTAAATAACCTAGAAGTTTTTTGACCCTGCACATGGTCCACGATTCTCATTCAAGTTTCCTTTTCGGTCACTTTCCACTATATGACCGCATATGTTAATTTTGGTATTACTACATCACAGTATAGCTATAGTATCTTTTCTAGTTTTAATCCTTAGTCCGGACTTATAACCGCCCGACACTGCATTAATACACATAATACCTTCACACATTGTTTTTACAGGTGAATTCCCCACGACGATTTCTTATCTAGGTCTACGCCTAAATATTTTACTTTTTCTGCCTACGGTATATTTTTGCTGTAGAAGGTAATTTCTCTATAGTGATCTTATGTTGTCTTGTGAAGGTAACTATCTTTGTTTTAGTTGGAATAACTTTCAGAGATTTCCCCTCACATCACTGTAACACTCTCCTTAGTCCTTCAGTCAATATGTTCGGTAGAACTTCTTCATACCGACCCTTGACTATAAGGACCACATCGTCAGCATAACCAATGGTAAATATATTTATCCCATTGAGTATGTCCAAAAGTACATCAACTACAAGTTCTTATAGTAGCGGAGAAATCACCTCGCCCTGTAGAAATCTTTTGTTGACCGTACCTTGAATTTTTCTCCTCAAACACTAAACACTCATCTGCTTTCCAATATGTTCAAAATTCATCGAGTGTCAACCACTACGTCCACCAGTTTCTTCATGGTCTCCAAAAGGAATAAGGTAAGACGAATAGGTATGAAATTCCTCACTTCAGTGTAGCTGTTTTTGCCTGCTTCTGGCCCAAGGCCATGTAAAGGTCCTTTACATGGCTTTGACGTAAAATAGATGATTGATCATTTCGATCGTCTATGATCGATCATATCGATCGTCTACTTTACCTTCTCTGGCATGACTATATATGCAGCCATCTTCCAGTCAGTTCCTCCGTTGGTACCGATTGCCTTAGGTGTCGGCCTATTTCCCATCTTAATATCGGAAGGTTCTTTTTGCACAAGAGTCTTATGGTTTCTTCTTTGGTTTATTGAAATTTACCCGTGTTTTCTTTCAGTAGTCTCAGCTTTGCGTCGTTGTCCCTAGCGAGGATCCTGAACAGCTTAGCCGTTTCTAGTATACCGTCCACCTTTGGACAGAACTTTCGCTAAACTTTCCTTTTAGCTTCCTTTACTCCTTTTATAAATGTTCCAGTAGATTTCTTAAGATTTCTATAAGGAGTGATTCCTCGGGTTCACTCCTTTTTTACGCCTTGTTAAATTCCTCACCCTTCGTCTTAATTCCTCCAGGTCTACGTTTCACTATGAAACTGAATTTAGTAGTCGTCTGATTTTCAAAGAGCAGTTGTTTTCATACATTTTGACCAGAGCAGTTTCTAGTTGTCCAACTAGAAATAACGATGCTAAGGTAATTAGTAGGGCGTTTCGGTGCTACATACCGGCCATTAGCTTCCGGTAAAACTCTTTTTCCAATACCATAGCCCAAATCTCTGTTCCATAGAGCATGGTTTATTGCATAGTCGCCATCAGAGAAGGCGTTTGCTTGACTTGGTTCCACGAACATTCGCCATAAATGATGAGTGGAGTAATGTCTTAAGAGGCCTCATCGATCACTCGCTGAATGTGTGGCAAAAACGTGAGTTTAGTATTTAGTGTTACGTCTACACACTTGAAATTTGGGATCGATACCATGGTCGTTTCACCAACCTATATGGGCCCGATCGTGTTAATCCTTTTTCTGGAAAGTATAACAATCTCTGTCTTAGATTGTTACAATAAGAGCTGCTTCATTTTCGTCATAACCAACTCTGGTATCTCAAGACATAGTCAATCGTTATATACGACATGCTCAAGGGCCGGACCTAATATGGAGCCTTGTACGGTCAGACGTTTTCTCCGGGGTCCATCTTGCTTGTCACATTGAAGAGTACGATTCCTCAAGTAGTCCTCCATTATGCGCATCAAGTAACCTGAAACCCTAAATCTAATTATAAGGACATGTAGAGCGTTGTTCAACTCATGGCGTAAATGCGTCCCTTATATTCAAAGTTACAAGAAGGGTAACCTTCTCGGAGAAATGGTTTCCTGTTTGCGTTTGCTGTGTGGTTTCAATTATACCTGATAAACAGCGTCGAACGTACTATGTTCTTTACGAAAGTCATGTTAAAAAGTCGCCGGCTGGGCGTACGGCCGACAGAATTCGGAATTGTATAAGCTTCTCTACCATTTTTCCTGCTATGTCAAGTATGAAACAATAATATACATGTAACTAAGAATCAATTGTAATATAATTCAAATACGGAAAGAAATAAAACTAAAAACTGAGGTTGCCGCGGTGATCAAGAGTTACCCGGATGAGATGGAGGGTAAATTTATAGTCATTCAATCGTCTGTGTCGATCGTGGTAGTGAGAAAGAGCCGAACTGTTTTTATTTTTTATATTATAAAAGGTTTGATAGATAAATTTAGTTTGTAAAACGAACAGTTTGTGTAACGAACTGGTGTGTGATAAACAGATCAAACAGAGTAATTTACAATATTTAGATCGTTACAAGAGATTTGAAAAATTTACTATTGCAAGAATAAATCCAAGAGTTTTGGAAACTTTAGAAATCGTATTTTTAATTTAAAGAGAAAAAGAACCATTGGCAGTGTAATAAATGCCTATATCTTTGATGCTAAGAACTGAGAGAATAGGAGTGCCACAGATGTTATAATTGAAAAAAATGTTTGTCAAAATCATGTTGAATAGCATTGGTGTCTTCACGATACGAAATAGAATGATATAGCTTAGTATCATCTTCGAAGAAAAGGATGCTGCTGAATGACAGTTTGGTTGGCAGTTGAATGAATACATTAAAGAATAAGGACCCAAAGTGAGGCCCTTAAGGGACTCCAAATGTTGTAGGATATTCTATGGAAATTGATGTGTCAACTTAAATTAGTTCAGCAAAAAGTATATCAAGATCAATTCTATTAAAGGCTTTGGCAAATTCGGTATGAATAATATCTGTTTATATATTTCTATCAGAACTAGGGTATATACAGTTATTGAGAAAGCCGGAATAAGGTGAAGATTAACGATATCACTTTTATCACTAACTTTTAAAATAGATTCAATCAAATAAGATTTTCATTAGACTTCACTGATTTAGGGAATAATTATTGTAATGATCTTGCTAGAGCTCATCTAGCATTTCATAAAAGTATATTAGATATATTATTAAGACCAGCTCCTACTCAAGTATTAAGAGAAACTAATGCTTCAAATAATTCGCGAATTATTTGAATAAATAATTTAAATTATGCAAATAGGATCAAAGAAATCACTTTTGATGTTAAAAATTCAAAACTTCATATTATATCTATAAGGCTCTTAAACAATAAAATGGATGTTACAAATTCTAAATGTAATTATGACAATTAAATGTATATTTCATAAAAGAAGAATCGAACTATTTTAATTTACAGGCAAATAAAAAATATTTATAAAAATTATTTCAATAAGAAATATGTAATCTGAAATATATAGTATTAATATTATGTGATATACAATAATATTTCAATATATCAAATAAAAATTTAAAATTATGTTTATTAATTATTTATTGCTAAACGATTCCAATGTGGCAAACAATAGTAAATATTTTAACTGACCAGTTTTTTAATTCGCGAAAACCTAAAAAAATCAGCTGATCTGGATATGTACCCGATTTTGGACAATGACAATAACCGAGATTTAACGCCGCAATTGACAAATTTAAATCATCTTATCGTTTTCACTGCACTTATCTGCTGTTTTGCAGCTCCCGTTTTCCCACCCTTTTTAGCCAATGCTTTAAGTTTTGTGCTTTCATTACCTTAAGTATCATTAATCGTTTGCCTGCTACGAGTGCAGGTATGATAGTACACTACAATTGGTGTAAAAAATTATACCATTTTGTCGCCGACCATCGCATTTTTATCATTTTTTGGCACTTGGGGTGTCCTGGCGCTGCCCCAGTTAACCAAGAAAATAGTTCGACAAAACCCTAACATTGTGAATTTTTTATGTGGTGAATATCATATTTAGTTGCTCCCTCCTCGCTAAGAGGGAATTTGAATACTCATTTCCTTCGGAAATGAGTATTTTGACCTCGTGAACCTTAAGATATTTACTTATTATTTTTATTTATTTTGTCCACCGGCGACAACGTGTGCCGCCGTTAACTGCCGTTTTCGCTATTAGTATCTCTTCCCTTTTAATTAATTAAATAAATAACTGCTTTCTCTACAGACTTACATAGGAATAATGATTCGCTCGTAATCATATGGCAATAAATAATAAAAAATTTTATTATATATCCGTACCCATTATATTATCCTTATTTAACTCTATTAATTTTACCTTGAAAAAATTATTTGAAAATCATAACATAATCAACATATACTTAATTTTAGATTTGACATGTCAAGATGTGACAACCGGTCGCATATTCACTTTGAAAGTTATTTTGGAAAAAGTCAAAAAAGATCAGAAGTTGGATTTTCGAAAAATTTAGTAGTTGGATACAGAAGAAACACAGATGGAAATATCAAAACAAAATCAAAAGCAAGGCGAACAGCAGGTTTTCATTATCAATTTGATTCGATTCTGACATTTTGTTAAATTTCTGTGTAACATCCTGTACTGAGGGGACGCTGCTTTATATAGTCGAGTGTGTCATGGATAAATGATACATGAATGATTTAATTGATAACTCATTTATTGGCGTGACCGAACCGGTACAATAGATACGTGTGTCGTGTAATTCGGTAGGTGATATTTGTATAAGTTACTTTAACGAAACACTGGGATAATGAGATTCGATGAATTTATACTTCACTTTGTTTATCAAAGGAGTGACTCCCGCCTTCATTTCTCTGAGAAGAGATATTTATCATTTTCTTAATTAACGTTTTGTGAAAATGTGCAAAGTGCCACAAAACGCAAATCAAGCATACGCGTCTGTTGTTGCGCGAGATCGAAACTCGCGGAACCAGCGCATCGTGACTTCGGGCACGAGGCGCTGCACTTTCCGAGATTTTATTAATCGTTCAATTTGACTAAAAATGATTACCATTATGAAATATGAACGATCGATCGAACGATAGGATAGTAATGAACTCAAAAATCAAACGAAATTTAAGAATTAAGGAATATTTGGAACGCCTGATTATTTCGGATATCACACGCTCTTTAAATCTATCCTAGGAAGTTAAGTCAAATTAATAATCATGGACGCATCCCAATTAGACTTGAACAGTTGTTCACAACTAAAACAGCATCATCAAGTAAATGTTTTAATTCATTGATATTTATTTGTTCACTTTTAACGAGATAGCGTTTGTTTTCTGTTAATTTTGAATTTTATATGAAAATATTATTTGTTTGGTGTATATATTTGAACGTTTAATTCTGAGAAAAAGTAATTCATTTTCTAAATTCGCTCCAACTACATTTCAATATTCTTATTTTACATATTCATTATTCGGAAAGTTCTAAGACAATTAATTTTAATGAGAAAAACATAAAAATCAAAACTAATAATACAAATGATAAATAATTTTTTATAATATAGTTAACAATACACAACATTTAACCTGCTTTTTCGATACAGATTCAGACTCTGCAAAGAAATACAAAAGATTGGTCTTAAACGTTATTTTCCATTAATGAAAAGTAATGCTACAACTGGAAGACATATTTCTGCAAGAAAACAGTTACAGAATTTGGGTTCTCTCCCCCTTTCCCTACTAACAGGGTGTATCCTACTAACAGAGCACTCCCTGTGCATCTAATTCTATCTAATTGAACCATTATCTGTTTTAAATTTAAATATTTTAATTTTACGAATTTCGAAACGTGGTAAATGATTAAGTCGCATAATACATTCTCCAAATGTCTATGTTTATACTTTTTTAGTTTTAGAATTTGTTTGATTCTGTATTTTATTACTTAATTTTTTGTGTGTGTGATTGTTATATAATAATGAAACTTTCTGTGTTGATTCTATTAACTAGCGATCGTCGAGAACTTTTCAATTTTTCATTTTTAGTAGTTTTGTTAGTTTTTATATATAAACTACCTATATATATTTTGTTGGAGCGTTTTTTTTTCAAGGGTGGTAAAATATGACATCTGTGATCTGGAAGCCGCGATAAAATATGATTTGCTGATATATCATTGTCGCTGATATCGAATACTGTTATATAATAAAAAGATATCATTTGAAAATATATATTCAAGTCCGTTAAAATCAGTGTGTTTTGATGATGGAAATTCAGATTTGAGCGTCATTTGTGTTGACACCAAGTACTTTTTAATGATATCAAATCCATGTCAAGTAGTTAACATGTGCAAGCTATAAATTAACAGCTAAGTTGTAATAAATTCGCATTATAAATGTTGGGTGGAACCAAAACAATTTTAGAAATTAATGAATTGATAAAAACTGAAATAATTTCGGTTTTCAATACGCTGACTCAAATTCAGATAGTTTCGCGAAATTGTAAGACTAATAAATTTTATTACCAGAATTAACAGCTGATCATTTAAGTTAAAATAACGGAAATTAAAATAATAGAAAAGGAACGCAAATACGTCTTCCGACTTATAAGACAAAGGCAAGAACAAATATTAAAAATAATTGGACATGAAATTCTGAAATTAGAATAATCTGATGCACTCTTAACACACATAAACAAGAAAATGAAGAAAAGTTCCAAAACTAAACTGAAATTTTTTTATTCATCAGGTTTAGTAAAACGTTATCAGAAGTTATCAGAAGTTATATTCTTTTCTTCACATATTTGGAAAAGATATCCATGAGTGCTTCTTGTACATTCAAAAACCATACATTTTATATTTAACACTATTTTAGGATCTTCACGTATTAGAGCAGACTCCAAGCCACAAATCATCTCTCTTCTCCGAGCATAATTAAATTGAATATGGTCCTCATATTGGACAGGTGCGCCGCAATCACATTCGCCAGAACTAACAATTTTCTTCTTCGCTAATTTATCTCTATATCTTGTATGTCCGCTTTTAAGACTAATAATACCTGTAATGATGATGTTCTGAAGTTAAGATTCTTAACTTCATTTTTTTTAAAGATCTCTATGGATTTTCAGCAGTGCTTCCCTAATCATATCATGATTTGTTATTTGGTATTGATTTCATGAATTCTATGGATGTTCTCAAAGCTACATATTAAATTCTATCGAGTTTTACCTTGTAGCTATTAGGATTCAATGAAAATACATCCTTAGTCAAAGATAGATCTGATTAGTCCCTTATATATAGTTAACAGTATATTTCGGTGAGCGCTGTATTTAATCCCCGCGACTGCCTTGATTATGCTTATCAACGGTAAACTTTATTGTCTAGTATATTTTATGTGTTCTCGAACGTAGTTTGTAGTCCAAGTAAATGCCCAAATGTTCAAAACTGTCAACAATTTCTATTAAATTGTTATTTACTTTAAAATTGGAGTTTGTTCTCATCATATCCAATTTGGTATTATCGTTATAAAAAAGTATTACTTTCGTTTAAGTTAGGGAAATTTCTGCATTTAATGTTTAAAAAAATCGTTTTAAATCTGATAGAGCTTTAATAAATAAATAATAATTAATAATCATATTTATTAATTATACTAATAATTAATAAATAATAAATAATTTAATAGATAAATTTAGTTTTAATCTCGTTGTGATCTACGCTGCTAAAAGATATTTCTATATCATCTGCATGTACGACAATATCAATGTTGACGTCTGAATGTTTTTTAATTTTCGATGTATAACAATTAAATAAAAGCTAAAGATAAATCCTTGTGGAAGACCCTTACTAATTATTCTCGTGTCCAGATTGTCCGTTCCAGCCTTTTATATTTCTTTTGTAGATTAGTTAATATATACATTTGGTCAACTCAAATGGAAACTCCATTTTCAAAAAGATTTTACAAAAAATATAAGAGTTTACATTATCATACCAAATTTATAAAGATAACTCCAGTAATCTTTTCTTTTACTCATTGCATTGGTTATACGCCCGTTCAGTACACTCACTTCGTCTGAGCAGGAAAAATCCCATCTAAACCCGAACCGCACAGATAGGATTTTTGAGTTTCTTTCTATCCAGTAATCCATTTTGCTAAATAAAATTTTTTCAAATATTTGCAGGATGTTCGAGTTAATTGAAATTCTCAGACCGTTTC
The DNA here is from genome assembly GCA_022817045.1 of Psix sp. ZL-2020. Classification (NCBI taxonomy): domain Eukaryota; kingdom Metazoa; phylum Arthropoda; class Insecta; order Hymenoptera; family Scelionidae; genus Psix; species Psix sp. ZL-2020. The sequence goes on from JABFQD010000329.1 coordinate 13,419, forward strand.
AGGCGTATTTATACTCATACAATGAAATGGTATTTTCTGAACCGAGTAGGTAGTTAATAGATATAATAAGTTGACTATTTAGATAATAGGATTTATCTATTATCCACTGGTTATTTTTTGGCGTTAGTTTGTCAAGTACTGCTATAGCTGGTTTTGATTGTCCTCATTTATTCGTCTATCTGTATTTAATGCTCTATTTTTCAATTTTTTAAATGTTTTAAACTTTACTTATATTGTTGTTTCTATTTAAAAACACTTGGCTTAGTGTGACCTTTAATTTTGTATCGCCATTACTTTTTTCATTTTTTTCTGTCGAACGAAAATTGGACACTTGTTCCATTTAATCTGATGGTTGACGTATTCCATTTGTTTTCATATGCAGTTTAAACATTTTGCTGTTTCTGGATCAATCAAATTTTAAAGTTCTCTTCAACGTGACCTGTCTCTGCACAAAAACCACAGTAAAATTTTTTGGAACTGTAGTTTAGTATTATTCGATCAAATTTGAAACAAGACCAAATTTGACCATTTTATCGGGCATATAAGATGCCTTGAAATATGCTCTGTATTTGTTGGAGCCAATCAGAATTTTCTTATTCTTCTTTGCGAATTTCCTCCGTTGTCGGCGGTTTTGTTTATCTTTTCTTTATTTATCATTTCCACGTATTTGACCTCATCTGATCTTTCACTTTTGTTCACTTTCGAAAACCCGCGCTTTCATTTTTTTAACTTTCACCGGTTTTGACCATTCCTCTGGCTTCCATGGGTAAGATTGAAGGTTATCAAAAATTATTTTAGGCGTGACGGCTTTACCCGGAACATTTTAAATTCCTAAGATTACCATTATCTTTCATATCTTAAAGTTGAGAATATATGTGCTTCATTTTTCATTTTCAAAAGTCTCACCACCAAATGTGTTGAACTGTGCAACAAAATCAAGCTTTTAATCTTTAGTTTACCGTCATGGATATTCCCATTATTCGCTCTCTTACTTGAGATTTTTTCTTCTGGGTCGTCTATCTTCACTACTTAACCTCATTTCGAGATTATGGAATTTACAAAGATTTTATTTGTAACTTTTTTGAAAGCTTAGATTCAATTCTCTAAAGAAAATGAGTGTTTTCTATTTTACTATTTTTTGCTGTATTTATCTTTTCGCTTTTCTAAAATAACATTTACACTTTGAGTTTTAAAACTCAAACATCGAACGCGCGTCTACTCGATTCGGGGTTCCAACCGGAAGTCCATCTCCGTGCTTGAAAAGCACCGATATCTGATCCTTTCAGTAAACAAAGATTGTGTAAACCAAAATAAACAGTGCAACAGATCGAAATCATATGATTGAAATTGAATTCAGAATGTTGTTTCAAGTTTACATTTGCGAAATGGAGGCATGACTGAGTCTGGATTTCGAAGTTTTTTCTTAAATCTGTTTTTTGCAATCTTAATATATGATCTAACTGTACTCGGTAAATACAAACTCTACAAATTTCCATTTTTCGTGGAAATGGATCATCAGAAAAAATATACAAACTTGACCTTTTACCTTTATTATGATGAATCGTGGAAAATCCACGATTATATCAAAGTACAAAACGAGTATGAATTCGAAAATTTGTCGTTACTAATCTCCTCTTTCGTGTATGATTTGAATCTTCTATATTTGATATAGCTCTGAACTAGGGTTTAAACGTAGTATTTAATATTGTAGATTATATCCAAGTGTTAAAAATAAGTTTTGTGCATAAATTAATTCGCCACTCGCGTTAAATTGATCTTTTAAACGTATCATTGTGAATCAGTACAGAACAAGTACAAAACAAATTAATTAATGAAAAAAATACAAACAAATTATAGTATTAATTTTGTATTTTTTAATAAAACATTTAGTTGGTTCCAGATTAATTTTCATTTGGCCTCAGAAGGAATCATTTGAACCGAAGGTGTCGGCCATATTTCAACCAACTATTAACATCTTACTGACCGTTTTACTATGTGCTAGTGCAATGAATCTTTGGCCTGGTGAAGGTCTTCCACATACACTACCCTCAACGACACTCTTAATCCCTCCTCCTATAAGGTGCAGTGTAATTGAACCCAGATGGGATGACACATGTAATTCTTAATACAATATTTATAAGGTAATCAAAATTCAATTATAAGTTCCATACAACTGTCTTTAATTAAAGAAGGAATATTACGTCGGACAGTTGAAAACTCAAAGATATTTTAGAATTGTTCAACAGTTGTAATGGATTTAAATAGTGAATAGTATATTACGGATGTAAATAATGTATTACGTAACGATAAGTAACTGTGTTTTAATCATTAACATACATAACAACATAATATAATTGGTATAAAACTGTTTTATTTTTAAGAGACATAAAATACCTTCTCTTTTACTTTATTTCAAACACTCATAAACTATATTTTTTGAATATATATTATTTTATTATAAAATCATGTGCTAATAGAGAGTATGCGAAAAAGTTATCTGGCGCTCCTGCAGTCTGTTTTTACATGGTGTTACCTTCGATTTAGGAGTGATTTAAAATTCAGTGGTCTGAATTCAATCTGATTCAATAGCTTCTTGCAGCTTACCATTAGTCTAGACTTTATGTTTATGTTACTTTAAGACAATAAAACAGAAACGTTTTATTTTCCATACATGCACATTCCTATTTCGAATATTATATTCTCTGCTCTTATTTAGAGTCATTCTGTTGCATTCCTAGATGACAACTATTTCAATCTAAAGTACCATTAGATGACGCGAAAGAAGAATGAGCTTTTTATGGTCCAGTCTACAATTGTGAATTCCAACAGCAGCATCAAAATGCTGATGCTGGAATGTGACGCAAAACACATCAGTATTTTGCGTTGTATGTGACACACACACGAAACTGAGAACTTACACATGAGATGTCTCTCAGAAGGTCAACATTACCCAATATATTAATGTACTTATAAATTTATCGCTGTTTGATAGCCGGGTCTACCAGGTTTAAATATGAAAACCACTTTGTCTAGTTCACAGCTACGAGGTACTTGAGTGAATCCTAGACAGACTCTTAAAATTATCAGTAGTGGTCTCGTTAAACCCTTATCTTTCATCATTATAGTTTTATTCGGTTCTGGAAACTTGTAGGGAGCCATATTGCCTATGAGCCATCTAAATCTCACAGTCGTAACATTACTCACCAATTGCTGGCGAGACTCGGAGAGTCCGTAAGGTGCCAATTGCTTCCAGCTTTTTCTTAACACATTTCGTTAAGTTAATATCCATTAAAAGCGTTAACGTATTTCATCATTCGTGATGTATCAGATGTCTCTGAGATTCATGGTTCCTAGTCTTGCTCGTAGCTACGATTTTGTTCAGTCTAACTGTTTTTCTTGCATTTTATTCCGCTATAATGTTTTTTAAATGACCTTACTAATTTTCATTTCGCTAGACCTTTAACAAATACTCAATCTTTGTCAGGAGCTCAGTTGCGGTATTAACCTGAATCTTCGATTACATTTTGTCGAGGAGAAGACTAAACCTTAGTTCTTCTTGATATTTATCTTAGTCAGTACTCATTGGAAAATAATATAGTTACAGATGAGACTGAACTTTATTGCTGGTGCTTATTTTTTATTATTTAGGAGCATTTGTTTCTCATAATTTCATAATATTATTTATCAATCAAAAATTTTGTATTTTATTTTTTGAATCTATCAAAGCTGCTCTGAAAAACTATTATGTAACGCATGCAAAAGTTATACAATTTTCACCAGAGGCAATATCATCATTTTACTTCAAAAGAGAAAGATTTTAATCAAAAGCATTTAGTAAAAATATTATTTATTATACATAAATTTTTTCAAACGAAGTCATAAATTGGAATTTTACGGCCTATTTATATGTACCAAAGACATTATTCTAACTAAATCTTATTCTCTCCTAACTGTTTCAATAACCCCAAAGGATTAATTTAGAAAGTCGTGAAACATCAAGAATCGACGTCCACAAGTATTCCCCAAAGGAAAAACTAATCAGGAGATTAAATATCAGGAGCGGATTACATGAATTTGTTCACGAGTGTAGCTCAGCACTGCAATCATGCCAACGAGGAATACTTACAAAATGCAGAAGCGATAGTAATGACACTAATTTAAATTTTCTCTTTTAAACGCGGAAATCATAGATAAAATTGAATTATAAACGAACTTGCATGAGCTTAGTTTTTTTTAATATTTATCTATTTTAAATATCCCCCGTATTTTGATTACATTGGCCTTTTAAATGCCAATATGGATGACAGATCGATAGTCCATACGTACGCTGTCATGCAGCGTATTGTATGATATTCACATGTTACTTGAATGATAGCTGATTGATATAACGCATTCAACATACACATGAATACCATTACAATACATTTTTTATTTAATATTAACATAAACTATTTATAATAGTGCATTTTACTGCTTCTTATTTTACTTTTTTGAAGTGGTATAAATGAATAAGAAAATCTTTCATCTTTTTAGAGTGGGTAATTTAATTTGAAACTAAATTCAAATATTGAGATAAAAATGCTCTATGTACACATTTACACAATATTTCGTGCATTTCTTTTAATATTTTCTTATATATTCCATTCTTTCTGAAAATCATTTATGTTTTCGAGTAATTCTTCAATTTCCAACTTCTTTGGTTTTCTCCATAAAGTTGCGTCGACATCCAGCATTCCCCCTATAACTTCCTGTAATAACAATATTTTTTATAATCGTTATTTGATCATTACTTTAAATTAGAAAACATTATTAATATCATATTACATTTAAACATTTATTACATACATTTGCAAAATTGTAAGAAAACAATGCTTCATCCTCAATTACATGCGCGAAACCGCCATCTGTTCCAAATTCAACAGCAAAATACGGTAAGCCTTTTGGAATTGATTTTTGTAGATTTTTGAACTCTACCACCTTTTTGTTAACCGCCCATTCAGTTTCACATTCCAATAAAGCTTTCTAAAATAAAAATAACATAAAATTATACGTTTTTTCGATTATATTTAATAATCTTTAAGGTGATTCTTGAATTGCGATTTTACTCGAACTGAGTGAAATCTACTAAAATGTTTGAAATTATTGAAACAATTAACAATTTATTCACAATCAAAAAAATTATGTTATACTTTTTAAACCATTGTATATAATACACAAAAATAACTACCAATTCAGCTTTAAAATAAAACTGTTTTTGTATTGGCTACACGTACTGATGATTGAGTTCTGTTTTAAAATTACATCAATGAGAAATAGTAATCACCAATCCTAAAATAAAATTGATTATAAAAGGGAGAGCCGCGAGTTTCTTTGAGGGATCAGATAGAAAAAGAAAATCTTATGCATATCATTTTAAGTTTCTTTTTTTATCGGTTCTCTCAAAATGACCCATAATAGGCGATCCTCTCCTAGAATTGAAATTATTTGTCATATATACGAGAGTAGCCAGAAGTGCATATAGAACTCAATTTTCATTTTCGGAATCTAGAAACATATAGCAAATCTATTTGAAACATGTAAAACATATATGGTTCATATGTAGATATATATAAAACGTATATAAACCATATATGGAACATATATTCTACATATATTGATCACGTATGTAAGAAAATGTATATCAACTATATATAAAATATATATCACATGAACAAGATATATGGCATATGTTCGAGACATACATGAGACACATATTTAACATACGTGTGCAATATATTTGCATATTTCATATGTAATTTTAACTTACATGATGGGAAGCACAGTTTCAGTTTTTCTTGCTATATCGCATATGTACTTGCATTATGAACATTTTATGAATTGAATTACAAAAATCAGCGCTAAAATAAGATTGGAAGTTGTTTTTGACAGTGTCAGTTGCTACAACCACAATGGTAGTTTTTTCCTTCATGGAGAAGTTACATAGTAACCTCTTTCTTTTTTTTATATGCAGACCACCGCTCAAGATTCACCTTAAATTAATACAAGAATGTTTGACTCTTAAAAAATTACTTTGAAATATATTGGAGCCATTGCAGCTTCATCTTTCGGCAGAGGTATACACTCAACTTTTATGTGCGGAAATTTATTTCTTTTCAAAAAAGTTTCAACAAACACGGGTTCTTTGTCTTTCTTTGAGAAAATTGTTGTTAATTTTGTTTTGAATTCCTACAAATCATAAACAATGATTATTATTTGCAAGCAAACATATAAAAAATATAATTTAATATACAGATTACAATGATAATATTAAAAACAAAAAGGTGTTATAATCTTTGAAATTGATAACCTTTAATTCCTCCCAGTAATCTTCGTCCAACTGAGTTTGACATGGAATATGAGTAATAGTTGACAAAATACAATGGCCAGTAACGAGAGGATTTGTGGCAGGAAGAGAGAGGTATATTTTTGCACCAGTTGTAACTATCGTATGTTTCATCATACGATTTGAATCAACACACAAATAACAGTTGTCCAAACTTCTCGTCATGCTTTGATGCTCCTTAATAGCACGCATACGATCTCGCGCATGTTGTTTAGAACCTGTGCTTTCTTTTGAAATTTGCTCTTCAAATATTTCGTCCATATCTGTTCTCTGTGTAGATAAAGTATTTGTATGAGAATTACGTTTTTTAAGTAAATGAATAAATTAAAAAAAATTATTGTTTACATAATAAGCACCTTTGACATAAGTTTTGTAAACACAGCATCGTCATCAACAGTAGATCTTCCTTTTTCATGCTGAAACTGTAACAAAATCCAAATATTAAAATCATACAATAATGAATTTATTTTTAAATCTAAAGTTAAATCAAATTTACCATTTGCTGTAATGAATATTTATCGTCATCTGCAAAGTACCTTACTCTTTCTTGTTTTTCGTGTGTTTCTACTCGTTTTTTCTTTCGCTTATCATTCGACTCACTTAAGTTGCCTCTTAAATTTAAAAGTCGTGTATTTCCCTTGTTATCTGTCTTCGTGAGTAGAACTATGGACTCATTCTTACTCGTCTGTTGACGAGATGCTCTTGCGTTCTCTAGTTTAAGCTTCAGTTGATTAGCTAGTTCTGTTTTACCCATAATTTCAGCTTTTACTATTTTCGCCCCAAGTAAATTCATCTCTTCTTCATTCAAAATCACATTTGTTTCTGGCTCTTGAGTAGATATGGTCTCACTTTCTCTTCTTGGCGAATGTTTTTCATCAGGTCGACGAATTTCCTCTTCACTTTTTCGAAATTCAGGTTTTTGCCAATTTCTTGATGAACGTGAACTTGAACTTTTATCAGAATTTCTACAAAAATCAGTATCAATGTTCGGTTTTTTAAATGTAGAACTCTTCGATTTATAATTATCATTGTAACTACTTTTACGCTCTGATGAATATTTCTCTCTAGACTTCTCGTACTCGTTATCATAATCATCTTTTGGTTTTCGGAAGACAGATTTTTTATTATTGTATTCGTCCTTTGAAGATGATCGATGTCGTTCTCGGCTTTTAGATCGTGATCTTTTCCGTTTTTCTTTATATTCGTCTCTGTGATAATTATTATATTTGTTTTTGCGTTCATATTTTTCAAAAGAATTTTTGTTGTAGTTTCTTATATGATCGTTATTCGAGGTACGTATTTCAGCCTCACGAATCATTTGCTTTATTGTATCCAAACTCTGAAATTTAAATTTATGTTGAATATTTATAGAGATTAAGTGTTTAAAAAGCAGATTTTTAAAGAATTTTTACAATGATTGCTTTTCTCATAAATTTGATCACACAGTTTCTTAATTTTACTTAATGATATAATTTTTTAAATTATATTTATTACATTTTTATATTATTTGTATTATCATTCATATTACCTCTTTAATTATTTTTCAATTTAGGAAATTATTTAATTATTTGAATGAAATAATTAAACTGTTCTCGCTTAATCAGTATTTGAATTTGACTTACCCCCCATCTCTCAGCTGCAACTTCTTCTAGCGATTTGCCTTCGCTAATAGCATGTTCTTCAGCTCTTTTTAGACTCTTTTTCAGCCAATAGACATCTGCCATTGTGGAATTAGGTTTGTTTTCTTCTGGTAATCCAGTGCCTCCGTTTTTCCAATAAGGATTTGTTTCTCTATCAGACTGTCCTGGTGCTTGAATCATAACAGATGATTTTTCTTGTTGTTTTTCAGCTTCTTTTGCTTTTCTCAATTCATCACGCGACGTGCATGAAAATATATTCGACATATTCATCCATTCTTCTCTTTCTTCAATCTTAGTTATTGTTTCTAATTTTTCGTTTGTCGCAAGTTCTACTTTTTTCTCAACCCATTCACAAGAATCAGATTCCTACGAAATTCAAAATTATTGTTACAGAATTTAATACCAATAATTAATTGAGTTTTATAATAAGTATCATTAATAAGATTTAAAAAAAAGTTCAAAGCGATTACAGAAAGATTTATATTTTTGTTTTGACTTACACTGCTTGAAGATGAATGCTTTCTGCGTTTCTCCTTCTTCTTTTTCTTCTCTTTTTTTTCTTTGCTCTTTTTGCCCATTTTTAATGATCAACAATTACTAATGCCAAAGTTAAATAATTATCCTTGTCAAAAATTTAATACTAATAATAATAATGCAAAGTGAGCGAAACTTATTTGTCTGTTAGGTATGAAACATAACCACATTTGAGCGTTCTTTTATTGTTACCCGCGACGACATTTAAAACGGAGCAATCGATGGTTCAAGCGCGGTAAATTTGAATTCATATTAAGTAATTATTTAATTGGTTAATGACAATTTATAAAGAAAAAATTAGTTATGTCAACATACTTATTTTTATTTAATCTTTTATTATAATATTTATTATTGAAATTAAAATTCGTTATTTCATAATCATTTTTTCAAGAGTATTATTATAGGTATTATATAGAAATATGTGACAACTTATTAAATATATCAAAAGTTTATTTGAAATCTCATAAATTACATGTTGGTATTCATATTTACACAAATATTATGATTGGTTTTTATTTTTTTTGCTTTCTTTAATAGAAATCACATATCTTTGCGCTACATTAAGCGGTGGTGAGTAACCATGAGCATAAGTGGCATCTTCAAACAATACTTCATATTCTTCAGTTGCAGTTGTTGGAAGCTGGTTTACAACAGCTTTGTAGAAACAAGTTGTTTGAGGATACAAGGCCATGACTAAAACAGATTGTAATCTTTAATTTAATCTAATAGCACATAAAAAAAGAAAATATGATTTTTTTTATTTTTAGAAAGAAAGTCGTGAGAGATGTCCAAAGAAACTGTGCATAGTATAAAAAATAAAGATATTATAACGAAATTTATACATGCGCACACACACACCTATAGAACCTTTGGAGAACAAAGCATGAGGGTCAGTTTCTGGATTGGCTCTCATTAAAGGTAGAGGTACGACTCTTCTTCGTGATAGTATATGTCTATCTTTTTGTTCTTCATCAATGTCATCTACTTCATATTTGTTAGTAGTTGGATTAAACTGAACGACTTCTGCCAAAATCCAGTTTTCTTCTTCTTCTGAACCTTTTACTAGAGCAGCTACCATATCACCAGTCTAAAATAATGCAATTTTCCCATTAAAATAAAATTTTTAATCATCTATCGTCAAATAAAATTTAATTAAAATTTATAAAAATTCAAATAACATCACATTTAAAATTTTCAATTTTATGTAGTGTTTAAAATTATTTTAAATAATCTGCAATCTAAAAATATTATTTTTTTATATAAGAGTTTATAATTAACTCATTTAAACTTGGCAAAAATATTTTGAACAAATAATAAAACTAAACTTTAATTTGTATTAATTACTTTGAAAAATTAATCTTATATTTACCTTTGCTATATATGTAGGATCTGCTGGAATCGCCCCACATAGAGGAGGTGGTTTGGAACCTGAATTTTTCCCAATATATAAAGGTAAAGTTTGAGCAGTACTCAATAACATTTTCATCAAAGCACCTCGTCTTATGGTTTCCTTATTCCCTGCGTTACGAGCCTTAAACAATAATTTAATGTTAAATAGAAACATATGAAAAATTAATAAAAAAGATTATTTTCATTGAATATTCAGAAATATTCATAATATGATTGATTTCATACCTGGATGCGACGTTCATTTCTTATTGTTCTAATTTCATTAATTTTTTCTAAAGCTTTTCTTAAGATTTCTTCTTCTTTTTGAGCATCAAGAACAGCATTGTTGTACAGATTCTTGATTTTTTGTTGATAATAAGGTGTCACTTTATCATCAGGACTAACTTTTTCATATGTTTTAGTGATGTTATTAAAATTTTGCTCCGAGTGACTGCGTTCTTTTTCTAAATCATGAAGCAAATGGAAAATTCCTCGCAATCTCTCCTATAAAATTTACAAAGAATGAGAGATTTAAAGAGTTTGAACATTTGTCATTTAAAGTTGATAATTATAATTCATATCTATATAACCTATATTTACCTGTATTTGTTGAGCTGCCGCGTCTGCTGTGAACGGCATTTTGTATTTTAGATTTCTCAGGTAAAAAAAATTATTTAATCGATGCTACATTACTTTATTGTGAAAGAAAATTTAATTCAAATCCATTTACAAACGTAGACATTTCTGTTTTTATCTTAATACTAAATTGTCAGTGAAAAGTGAAATTCAACACCAATACAAACATACTTTTAGACAAACAAAAATGGGGGAGCCGTTATCATTGTTGCGAAATGAGTTATAAGACCTCATTTACCGACTGTCAATAAACTTATTTAATTTGTCTATAAATTAACTAACAAAAAGAAAATTTGAAGAAAGAATAACTTTGAAATTTCCAAATAAAAAATTAAATATACTAAATTTTATTAAAATAAATTTTGATGAAATGGTATTGCAAAGTAGAAATTGCAATGAAAATAAATTATGAAAAATTGCAAAAATTAAAGAATAAATTAATAAAGAGTATCTTTTATTTAGAACTTATGACCCGTTATTTCTCAAATGTTCATGTTTAAATCTACCATTTGAATTGTATTTTATTTATTTTATCATGTTTATAAATCACCATTTTTATGGATTTGATTTTATATTGACAACAAAACAGATTCTGTATTATATTTTTTCAAATAAACATTATTAAATTGAATCTATTTTAAAAATTATTGACATTGGCAGAAAGATTTGTTTTTACCGACTGTTGATAGTTACGTCAAGCGAAATAAACCGTTAATAAAAGTTTGAGCGCAATACTTTGTCTCGAAAATTGTTGAATTTAAGCTAGAGTAATTATAAAAAAAATAATGAGCGACAATAAAAGAAAATTAGAGGAAGAAACGGAGAAAAGTGATGAAGAATGGATTGGACCATTGCCTTCAGAAGCTACTAAGCCAAAAAAACAAAAAGGTAACATTTAACCGCAAATGTTTGATTGGGTTAAATCTTTTTTGGTTATGAAGTATTTTTTCATTTAATATCTCTTTAAATCATTTTTTTAAATGTTATTATAGTCTGATATGACTTGAGAATTCATTTTTACAGTGTTGCCTCATGAAAAATTGTATTTGGACAATTTACCTAGTTGTGAATGTTATGAAAAATCTTACATGCATAGAGACACAATTACACATATTTTGATAACAAAGTAAGTATATTTATTATAAAAATGAAAATGAAAATTAAAATAAAAATTACATTGTTTTCATAATTGAATTTCATTATCTTATACATTTTTTAGGACGAATTTTTTAATCACAGCAAGTTGCGATGGACATGTTAAATTTTGGAAAAAGCAAGAAGAACTTATAGAATTCGTGAAACATTTTCGAGCTCATATTTCACCTATTAATGCGGTAGCAACTAATAGTGTTGGCACTTATGCTTGTACAATAAGTGTTGATAAATCAATGAAAATTTTTGATGTAGTGAATTTTGGTAATAATTAATTTACTTATTTGATATTTATTACTTGCTGATTTTTTTAATTTGAGAAAAAGCTCGGTTATTTAAAAAATTAGGTTCAACTGATATACATTTATTTAAATATCATTATTTTTTAATTTAACTGGATAATTTTATTATTAATTTTATTTAACTAGTTATTTACATATAAATTAAATAGATTGAAAAAAAAATATTAGCCAAAAATTTAGAAAAGTCTTATTTTTTCTAAAATATGAAACAATATTGTTTTATATTCATTTATAAAGTATATATTTATTTTAGACATGATTAATATGATGCAATTTGATTTTGTACCTCACTGCGTTGAATGGATTCATGCAGCTGGAGATGCTGCTCTCACAGTAGCAGTTTCTGACGAAAATTCAAACAATATTTATATTTATGATAGTCAAGGAACAAATAAACCTCTCCGAGTATTAAATTCCATTCACTCTGCTCCGGTTGCAGTTATGAAGGTAATTTCTCATTGATCAACAATATCAGTAGAGTTTAGTATTATATATGTCTGCTTAATATAAAACATCTTTATATTTCTAGTTCAATCCTGTATATGAGACTTGTATTTCGGTAGATAATTCTGGGATGTTGGAGTACTGGAGTGGGCCGAATTCTGACTATGATTTTCCTAAATGTGTGAAATTCGAATCAAAGCTTGACACGGACTTGTATGAATTTGGTAAAAATAATACATACCCTTGTGGATTAGCTATATCGCCAGACGGAAAAAAATTTGCATCTATCAGTGGCGACAGGAAAATCCGCATTTTCCATTTCCTCACAGGCAAACTTTCTCGTGTTTTTGATGAGAGCCTTGAAAAGTTTACCCAACTTCAACAGACAACGCAGCAGTTGCCAAACATGGAATTCGGTCGAAGGCAAATATTCGTTTGATCGCATTTATTACCTCACTAGCAAAAGTTCACTAAATTTGCTTTTTTGCATTTCAGAATGGCAGTGGAGAGAGAGCTAGACAAAACCAGAGCAAATCTGGGTAATATTTTGTTCGATGAATCAGGATATATGGTTATGTATAGTACTATGTTAGGGATCAAACTTGTAAATATTCACACTAATCGTTGCATTAAAATCATGGGCAAGTCAGAAAATATTCGACCAATGCAGTTGGCACTTTTCCAGGTATCGATTCACTTGACTTGAATAAAATAAACAGTTAACGAAACAAAAGTTCATAGCTGGATACAATAAATATAAAAGTGATAATAAATAGTACGCCAAATAGAGAAATCATTGTAATCCGGATGTTCATGTTTTAGGGCAAAGCGAAGAAAACAGCGGCAGTTACAATAGAGATGGAAACATCTGAGAATCGAACGATGGAGATGAATCGGCCTGACCCGACACTATTTTGTACAGCATTTAAGAAAAATCGCTTTTTCATGTTCACCAGACGGGAACCCGAGGACACGAAAAATCCAGAATGCGATCGTGATGTTTTCAATGAACAACCATCTAAAGAGGACATCATTTCGTCCACTAAAGCATCGGCGGTGCAGAAAATTTATGATAACGCAATTATTCATACAACAATGGGTGACATCCATGTAACTCTTTTTGGCAAGGATGTGCCAAAAACTGTGGAGAATTTTTGCGTGCATTCCAAAAATGGGTATTACAATAGTCACATATTCCATCGGGTTATCAAAGGATTCATGATACAAACTGGAGATCCAACTGGAACTGGAACTGGTGGTGAGAGTATATGGGGAGGCGAATTTGAGGATGAATTTAAACCACATTTGAGACACGAAAGACCTTACACGTTGAGTATGGCTAATGCTGGACCAAACACCAATGGAAGCCAATTTTTTATTACGTTAACTCCAACGGTATTATTTTACTTTATTAGTTGAAATTCATTATTATATTATTTATTTATATTATATAAAATTTTGAAACAAACAATAATCGCTATTTCAAATTGTTGACTTCGTGCATTTAATGGAATAAGTTTGAGAAAAATAAAACTGTTTTAATAATTTATCTATAATCATATTTTTGTTCAATTTTATGTCAATAATGTGAAATGTCAATTTAATGAATTTATATCATTTTAAAGTCAATGAGTAGCGAATTGTTACTTTTTATCAGTTTACATTTACGAACTTTTGCTAAATAAACATTGCTTGTAAAATATCATCGTTTCAATTTTGATTTTATGTTTCAGCCCTGGTTAGACAATAAACACACAGTGTTTGGCAGAGTTATAAAAGGAATGGAAGTAGTGCAAAATATCAGCCAAGCTAAAACCAATCCAAAAACTGATAAACCTTATGATGAAATTAGAATTGTTAGTATAACTGTAAAATAAAGAAGTTGCAAACAAATGATTTTTTAGAAATATAAATCAATGTTTTAAAGATAATTAGTTCATTTTTCCTTTGGTGATCTTTTTCTTACAGTAAGTTCAGTTAGTCAATATTTTCAAATATCATATCTACTATTTTTAACATTTGTTTATTTTCCACATATCTAAAAAAACATAACTGCGAAAGTGACGGCCATTCAGAATATTTTAAAAATAAATACCAAGGGCCATGTCAGTTATCTGATGAGTCAAGGTTTTTTTTCGCAAATAATGAATAAATGTAGAATAAAAAAATGATTGTATGCAACTTGCAATGTTTGAAAACGTAATCATATACAATTGAATCAAATTATCATTCAAATATTATAAAATTTTTATCGTTTTTTTTCTTTTATTTTTATTTAGGGAAGCAAATATTAAATTATGTGATTCATCATTTATTTGTTATACATATTGTAAGTATATCGAACTAATAGTTCAGCTGACAACAAATAACTAATTGATATTTTCTAAGTATTAATAAACAAAACACTATTTCTTTTACTTATTTCTTGACATTTTATTATCGCAAATAGTATTTACAAAGATAGTTAACATTTTTGACGTCGATGTTGATACTTTTTAAAATATGATATCAATTTGATTTTAATAAACACTGTAAATACTAACAATATTCTGTGATTATTAAACAAAAAAAGAATATTGATTTAGCAATCGCTTTAATGGTTTCCTGATCTAAAGGTAGTTGACTTAGATGCCTTTAAAAAAAGTTGGACGAACAAATCATTTTATGCCTTTCCTCCATTTGGTTTGATGCTACGTTGCTTAAATAAAATTATATCTGATAA
>JABFQD010000330.1:0-28615 GCA_022817045.1 Psix sp. ZL-2020
CAATCGATACGCGGAAATCAATTTCTTAGAGCGCTATTTTATAAGCTAAAACTTGTGTTGCAATTGATTCGGTCAACGTCTGTCCGAAAGAGTTTCTCTTTCTTCAGTGCAAACAGCCAAAAGCGTTTCTCTGAATGGAAAAAGAAGTAACGACCTTGGAGAAAAACCGATTTTGTCGAACATGAATTATTCATCAAAATCGCGACGATGCTGCTTCTACGTCCAACTTCGTCTTCCACTTCGACAGATACTATGTCGGTCAAGAATGTTTTGCGTTGTACTTTGTAGTTTTAAAGTTAAAACACACTTCCAACGGATTCTGGAATAAAGTGATGCATTCAATGAATCATATTGCGACTCAAATATTTCAACTTAGTGGCCTTGAATTAGCTTCAATTGTGGGCCTTTTTTGATATTCATCGTAAAATCCAATTGTCCTCACATTCAAACAGGCCATACGATTGAATGCATTATTTCAACTTTAAACCGTCGGAGATTAATGTTAGATTCGTAGAGTCAAATTTCACATTTGCGAAACGATGTTCTAAATAAACATTCAACAGACTATATATCGAGTTAACTCATTTCTTCTTAATTTGCAACTGATTTCAAAATAACCATGTTGGTTTTTCTCGCAACTTTTTTTCTTTTAATATTAACTCTTCCAGTTGCAACCAGTTTAACTAGACATTTGCACCGTCTAAGGTTATTTTCGCTAGCAAAAGTTTGTCTTTGTATTATCGGCTAAGTGAACATTCAAATATTGGCTGCGTCTCTACTTTAAAGCAAAGACCGAATAAGTGCTCGATTGACTGCGGCATACATATTTTGTTTCAGAACAGGATGCGGGGCGAGACGAGTGTGAAAGTGAAAGCAAATTTCAAACGCTGCAGAGCTGCATGGTATGCAACGATCAGGGTTATTCAATCTACTATTAATGTCGCGGATCTCGCGATCGTGATAGATCACTGATGGTTTCTTCTCTGAGGCAATAGGACGATCATTAATATCAATGCATCGCATAATATATTTCACCTGCTGCTAGTCGATATTGTTTTTTTTTGTTTCACCATTACTTATAAATGAAAATTGAGCTATTAAATACCTCGAGCCATCACTTTCTTTTTAACTAACAGCTCCACACAAAATTAATCCAGATATCACTAAGCGGACACTTGTGTGTAGAAAGTACGAAGCTAAGGTGATGCTTCAGTCTCATTTGCATATCGAAAACGTCTGCAGTTTCTGGCCATTTTTCGGAACTTATTTTAAACAGCGAAATAAATCTTTCCTCGCTATACTCAGTAGAAAAATATTAACACAATACTTGTATTTTGTGTTTTGCGTTGTAACGTTAACAACTGATTTGATTCATTTTTTTATATTGTTAAGGTGTGTTTTGAATTTTATTTATTTATTTTTCATTTAATTAAATTGTTGCAAATACTAACCATAATCAATAATTGACGAATAATTTAATTTTATTCAGTAACAAATGTAATGTAATTATTAATAAAATGCTGCTATCAAAATGTGCGTTGCAAAATTAGCATAAATTGTATATTACGGCACAGCTTATACTTAGTTATGAATCAGATAATTGAAATATACAGTGTTTGAAATGATTCAATTTTTAACAGGAATCACACAATGTCCAATCATGTGTCATCAACATTCTTCGTCATTTTTTAAAAACGCACCTTTTATGCGATCACTAAATTGTGTCACTTTAAACACAGAGTTTCTAGACGTTATTGTTCACTAATATACGAGTATTACATTCATCCAACACAAATGAAAGAATTAGAATTGTGTTGAAGTGTTTTCGTAACATGAAATTAAAAATCAAAATTCAAATCATTTTTTGATTAAACTTGACAATGAAATAATGCTCGAGCTTAGTCATAGAAAGTTATTTTTTAGTACCATCATGACGAAACGGAAAAACCTAATTTGCCAATTTGATTACTTTTTCGTGTTGGATACAATTGTTTTTAAACTTTACGGCAAATAGTTTTTTTTAATAACAACTAAAAATACGCACGCTTTAGAATTATCGCTGCAAAAAGTTTCATTTTCTTATCGTCATGTATATTATAATTATTTTATTTAATAGAGAAATCAATAAACTACGTCTCGATTGACCCATAAGTATTTTGGCGCAATTATTATAAGATCTGGACTTTATAACTTTATATTTATTGAAATGAACTGAAATTACACGTAATAAACCTGTATGTTGTTAACCCTAATTAAACTTCTCTTAAGTAAATACAGTGACTGAACGTGAAATTTTTTTGGTCATGATAAATCATATATGCGTAAATGAACGATAATGAAAGCGTACAAAAATCACGTACGAGATTGCGCAAAAAGTAATACACGATATATAATGAACACGCATGAATGTTACGAAATATTTAAAACACCTAATACGTCAAAACCATACAATTTTGCATGAATGTTATGTGCCGTTAGATTAGAATGTTAAGCCATTCATATACTTTTTGTGCGTTGACAATCAGCAGTTTTTTTCTATGAGCATATCCATGTAAACAAAATACAGCCACTATGATTTATATCTAGAATAATACACAAGAAAATGTTTTGATTCGCTTCGAACATTGTTAGCTTGATAAAAATCTTTGAATGTTTTTATTAACTATGGCATACAATTTTGATGAGAATTCGTTCTACGATTGAGTACATTTATTTATAACCTAGGTATTTTCTATGAGATTATCCTTGATCTTAGGTGTATGATTTCATAAAACTTTTAATATGCATATCCACATTATACTTACATAAGAATTTAAACAAAGCAGAAATAATGTTCGATTAAATTTCGATTCCCATCCCAATCATTGTGTGCAACACTGTTCTTTCTTCTTGCAATGACGTTTCATTTGAAATCAATTATTATTCATTTATTAATCATTTTTAGGTGAATGAAATGGCTTAATTCCATTTTGAAATAAATAATAATGAATAACTGACATAATACAATAATACATTTCATATAAATAATTCATATGCCAGGATAATACATGTTGTTCGTTTCAAAACAACTAAAGATAAATAAATTTTTGTTTAAAAACCATAAATTTGCAATTCGTACATTTCATTTGGAAAAATATTTCCAAACGAATATGACAAATTTTTGTGGATATTGATAAATATTTGCGATTCTGTGAACTGAAAAATAGATGGGTTATTTTTATTGATTGAAAAAATGATCTCGGCTTTGGTTTTATATACGGAACAGTTGAATAATAAATAAAATTGAATCGAATCGATCAAAGTTATGAAAAACAAATTGATCAAGTGGTCCCTTAATATCGCGCGTCTCTCACGCATGTATAATATACATTTCATAGGGTTTCATTTAAAAGCATTTACATTTGTCTACTTGCTTGACAAAAATAAATGAGAAGAAAGCGAAACTCTGTGTTCACGTGATTCGGAAAAATATGGAAATGAAATGTAAAAAAGTTCGAACTCATATGTGTGTTTTGATGAGAAGACAAATAGTGTCATAAGCGAAACGAATACATGGCGAGGGCAATATATCGACAACAATATATAGGAATCGGAACAATATATGGCTATGCACGTTTCAACTTTTTACTGGATATAAATGACTTTTCGCGCATGTTTGATGTTCAATTTTTTATCTTCAGAACAAATTACAATTGCCGCAACAGTGCTTGGAAGTGGTAGCTATTAAGTTTCAATAACAACAATAATCGACTACTTCCTTGCGTATCAATTATCATGAACGACGTGCGGTATCGAGAGAACGAAAAGTAGAAAAATTGCGGGAAAAAAGGGAAAAGAGAGAAAAATGTCATTGGCCCCGATTACGTTCTCCCTAAGCAAAGTCATAAATCACTCTGCAAACGAAACGCTTCGAAATTTGATAAATGCCCAAATAAATCAGTGCACCGTTTGAACGAGTTGCGACCGTAGACTGGACCGATGCGAATGTTTTGCTTAAAGTACGCGTTAATGAAAAATGCGGAACACGCAATGAAGGAGAACAAAATCGATAGCAAAGCGATGGTTAAATCTTCCGCGGCCACACGACAATGTCTCTTCAGAAAGACGTGCTGTTTGGTCGGCGGAGTGGTTTGTGTTGAAAGAGAAAACATGCGATGCATATCATATCCCGAGGAAAACATCATGTAAAATTTCGAAACTTTTGCTATCTTTCTGTTTATGTACATGCGCGCATAAAGAAATTGGGAACAATGTTTCACAATTGCTTATGTAATTTTCCTAATCAAATGTTCATTTGTACAAACTGGATCGAAAAAATGTTACAGCTTGGTTGTATCGAAAAATCATGCCTAACATAATAGATAAATACATTGCAACAGTAAACTAAGGTTTATTTCAAAACGCACTTGTGAACAAACTTTGCTCACGTCAATTATACCCTATTAGCGCGATATCGTATGATATCGTACATAAATTTCGCTTCGGATGATTTCAAAACACAATTGAGAACAAACTTTGCCTGCTGTAATTAAATCTTCGCTATGTAAATCGACGATGTCGTACGATGCGAAGTAATACTTGAATGGAAAAAAGTTTGATCTAAAAATTGATTCATTTATAAGCTAATGAACCGATTTTCTTTGCAACATTGTTTGCAGAATATGTTAGTAAAATAGACATTCAATTTAGTTTTTCGAACCAAACATCTTATTTCAAAAGTTTTTCTACCTTTCATTGTGCAACAATCATATATGTCGCTGAAAAAATATTCACACTGTTTAAATATTCGGAGCAGTATTTCACAGAAAGACATTACTCCGGTTATTTTGAATAAGTTTTGCTTTTATATAATAATAACATAAAAGCCACACGTATTTCAAATTATACATTTTTTCTTATATTTCGTTTGTATTCCACTATAAAATGGTTCTTACCATTTATTTGTTACATACAGCTTTTTATACAAATACCAACCATAATATTATCATAAACCCGCATATTTCATATTGATAAACATTTTAAATAGCCTAAAACACTGCTACTAATGTGAAAATAATACTTGCAAAATGTAATATAATACAGCATAAAAAATAGAACAAGAATTCAAAGTGAAATTCATATCCAAACACTGTTATACATTTTTTACTTGCCAACTAAAAATAGCTCTCTTTTCAGACTCAGTTTACAAATCTATTATGCGTGAAACAACTTATTTATGTACGTTTGTTAAAAACTGTACAAACACATTAAAATCATAATACGAAGCAAAACCATATCGTATCCATAAAACGTTTATTCGTAGCGTATAACATCAAATCGAGGTTACAGCCGTGAGGTTGTTAATTTGTCGCATGCCAATTGTGCAATTTCATATTGTTTTGCTGGAATCACATATTCATTTACTACCATGCTGGGAATTATAGCATCTATCATGGTTGCTTAGCCCCATTGGCAGATGCTATAATTTGACATGATTTTTTTTGTAATTGGCGGAACGGACGGTACGAACTGTCAGCCCATAATAATGAATAATCAGATAAACACGCGATACAAACTCACGCAAAAACATGTGCAAACGGACACAATCGGAATAGCCGCTTTTATAGGTCATCCAGCGATGACGACGCTACGTCGTGTCCTCTGACCATCGATGCCCGGCACCTCTTTGCTCTTTACTCCTTCTTTCTTGCCGGCAGCTTTTTACCGCTCGTTCAGGTGCGGCTCCTCTCTCTGTCCTCAGTATGTCGTGCGGTCTCTCACTGAGTATCAACGTCATCCTCGCAGCCGCACTCTGCTGCTTCTCGAGAAGCTCGCGACGCGCAATCGCACTCCTTTAACAGGTGCTTTTTCACTACTCAAACTATTAATTTCATTCTCAACATTATTTCTTCGTTCTCAAAATTGCCCTTTCATTTCAAGCGATTGCTGCCGCTGCCATTTCGCGCACTTTCTTACCGGCGCTTTTGATTATTGCATTTGCCCATTTACGTTTCTGTAATTTAGTGTAAACGAGAAATAATGTGTGAATGTGTCTCCGAACGCAAAATGTTCGTCGTTGAAACGCAAGTGAAGGAACGATTCTGATTGATTGGAAATTCGATTTTCTCGGCCGGATAATTGATTCAATTTATGCTCTACGCGTAGTCGAATGTTTTGATAAAAAGTACTCGCGCAAAGCTAGATGCAGTTTTGTTACAAAAATTTGAGTGTTTTAGAGAGATTTAAGTACAGTTTTGTATGCTATTTTATCCGCTGTGTGTTCATTGAGTTAAGTACTTTTGAAAAAAGCGATGCTTGTTCATTTGGAATGATCAATAATCGCGGAAGCACTCAAATTCGCGGCGAGGAAATTTGATAATTAGACTTTTGGTTAGTATCATTTATCAAATATAGATGTTCATTGATGTAACGTATATTCAGGAACACGTGTTCTGCAGTGTTAATGCGATCAAATCCGGAGTACAGATGATTGCAGAACTATTTTCTATGCATATTAATGCGCCAAAGTGTTGAGGCATTTTAAATACCATATAAAGTCATAATTACATGCTGTGAGTGCAATTAAAATATTAAACAATATTTCACCAGTCATTTTCGAGGCACTTTGAGCGTATTTAGAAAAGCACTAAATAAACAAGATTAAATCACCTACCACTTCAATTTTTCATCTCATTCTGCAGTGTAATTGAATACAAAGTTTTTCGAAATATTTTGCCTCGTCGTAAATTTTTCGGCGATTGTTCGTGAATTTATAATTTTTTCGCAGTTTTAATTTCATAATTTCCAACTATTTTCGTTTAATTTAAGTTATGAGTAATTTTGTGTGTCAACTCGCGCAGGTTTATGTTCTTGATGTGCGTTGATTGCATTGTTTTATTTTTGCGTACAACCTCATAAGCATTATTATTTGCCCAGAAAGAGAAACAATTTATTTTAACCAAAAATTGAATCGTAATTGTATATTCTTTCAATTAATTCTCCACGGATGTAATTCTTTTAATCCGTACATTCGGATTCTTTTACACGTTTTAATCGTAGATTTCCACTCGTGGTATTATCCTAAGTTGCGGAAGATAAAACAGTGATGTGCCTCGCGTATAATTCATTTTATTTCATTCACATAAATACTACGGCGGTGCTGTAAGGCATTTAGCGATGAAGCAACGGCTGTACACACTTATAACACGTGTTTAACAATTAAAATTTATTCTTCTTGGAAAATACAGATAATACACAGATTTAGAGAACTAGGACATGGAGAAACTTCTCAGATGAATTTTAAAGTTTCTTTGCATATGAATTTGTTCATACGTTAAATTTAGCGAACCAAATGCAAAGATATGAAAATACATACCACCTATGGTAACATTTGTTTCGACGTTAATAATAAATTGCTCATTTCACGTAAATCAATAGAATCTTATTCTGTTGATTTTGACAAAAAGCATATGAAAAATAAGACGTTAGCGAGACAAGATGTTTGAAATATCATCAATTATATCAGCCAACTGGTTTCACTTTTCAATATGGTATCATTTTATTCCACTAGTCGATCGATATTTCAAGTCACTCTCACCGCGAGCATCGAATTTGAATGTTTCGAAATTCTTGAAAGGCGTGAAAAAATGCCACGCCGTTATTCGCAACACTTTGTCTTCCAACTCATCTTAGCGCATTAATATTTGTCTTCCTTAACTGCTTACTGATTTATGAAAGTCGTTACCAAATCTGCATACGTTTTCTCGAATCATCTTTTTTCTTGACGAATTATTATTACTCTTCCCATTGCCGCGTTTTGTTTCACGCCAAAGAGATATTTCAATTAATCCTCTGTTGAGTTCCAACTTAAGCGATCAATTTTGCGCAATGAATGTAAATCGAATGTTAATGTAAAATAGATGTTTTCCGATTGAAAATGTATTCAAATTTCATTCGTTATTCAACTTTCGAACAACAACTCGCATGTGCTGATTGTGATTCAGCGAAAATTATTAGTTTGCGAGGCTTTGAAATTTAGTTGTAAGAAAACGATTGTCATAATTGTTTGTCAAATTCAACGTATCTTGAAATGTCTGTCAGCTGTTCTGAGAGGAGACACTCTGGCTGTATTATTAAGTGTACGTGAAAGTGATTTCAAAACGCTTATAATAAACGTTAGAAAATTCGCGCTCTGGAAGAAAAATGTGTTCATCAGGAATATTACCATCCGAAATGAGCTGAAATGAAACTGCAGATTGTTATGGCCGTAGAAAAATATAAAATATTTTATGGCCTTTTACAGTTCGTTTCACTACTTAACGACATCAATATTAACAAATAAAGTCATCGTTTTCTACTTCTATAACGATTTTCCACTCGTCACAACAGATGTTGAACGAAATGTTCGATTATCTGAAAGGAGAACAACTCGAAATAATCCATAACGAAACTAAATCTGCTAACATAAAGATCATAATTGGAAATGGTCAGTAGTATTGAATCGAATCATTTGATATTAATATGATTTCATGAAAGATGAACATTATGATGAATTGTTCGGAGAAAGTTGAAACGAGCTCGAAATAAATTGACGTGAAAATATACAAATGTTTACTTGTGACCTCATTGTTATACATATGAAAATATATTCAATACAAAAATGCTGACTGGATTTACAATTATATATGTAATGTAAGTTTTATTGGAGGTATTGCTTGAATAAGATTCTAGTTCGAAAAATATTTAAATATTTCCTAACAAATAAAGCGCTTGGTAATTCTATCGATTTGTACTACGTTTTTTATATCGACTTTTTATCAGAACAATATATTACAATGTAAATTCATCAAATTAATGTTTCAAATGTTGCTAAATTACAACCATAATCGTACAAAAACATTTTCTTCAAAATAACAAATTATAATTTCATCTGAGATAAAATACTTTGAAATTATGTCTATTTTGTACGGAAACAAACACAGCAACAAACAAGTTAGAACAACCAATTGGTACTAATTTTATTTACGTAATTACGGCAAAAATAATGAATTCACGGAATTGTTTATCAGGTAAGATTTAATATCTGTCAAAGGTTTAATTGAAACACAAATGAAAAACAAATACAAATCGGTGGATTTAAATATAGACGTTAAAACGAATTCATTTGAAGTTGGTTTCTAAAAACAATAAATAATTTATCCCGGTATAAGTAAAACAATAAAATATGACTGTAAGCGAAGTAACGAACGGCATATTGGAATATATAAAATGAGAAGTGGGCAATAATTGTGACACTTTTGCTCAGGCACGCTAAAGCAAAAAATGATAATAATTCAAGCAGTATTATCTTTGCTCGTATGTAGTTGGTGGTGCGTATCAAATGATCAGTTATATCCGGTTACATGTTAGTTCCAATTTGAGCGTAAGCGTTTAACCTTTCTCTTGGTCTGGTTAGAGTGTTATGACACGCTCAATACAGCGAAAGTAAATTTGGTATTTAATGTAGTGAGCCTCTTGATTAGAGATTAAAGATATAATTCATATAACAGGAGAGATCGTGAGCATCTGAAGACGAATAAAAACTTCTGCGAGGATGCGGGTCGTTGGGTCGACCATAATTGCGGTCGTGTTGTGCCAGATCTACGGCACAACGGCGATCGACCATCTGCGAGTGGCTTTCCAATGGAAGCAAATGGATTACGAATGGACCAATGAATACACCAAATCATCCTTCCCGGGTTACAAGCAGGAGGACAACTTGCCTCTTGGACTCGAGGTTGCCGGCGACAGACTTTTCATCACGGTTCCAAGGTGGCGGAGAGGTGTTGCATCTAGTATTAATTATATCAAAGTCAATGGTAAGATATAGTCCTTACAAATTAGAGCGTTATTTAATACGTCTTTCACTTTTTTCTTGACCTTAAATTCACGATAAAAGCGATATTATTATGTAACGAAAATGAGAAACTGCTTTATTTCTTCTCTCTATTTAGAATTTCGATCATCATTTTAGGTATACGAAATGTTAAAGTGGTATTATAGTTTTGCCTTCATCCATATAAATGTTAGGAGTCGAATTAAAAAGGTTATTTACATAAATCTTACGATTCGAGCCGCAGCTACTGACGCTGAATAATTAGAATGGTTCGGAAAATTATAGAGATGGAATTAAAAAACATTGTCAAATGAGTAATTGCCTCAGACACACTCATTCGATCTTTTGGAATTAAGTCCTATTACGTAATCGTACGAACGAGCAAAATATCAGCTGTGCGCGACCTTTCTGCCATAGAACTAATATTACGTCTGACTCTTCCTTTAAACAAATGGAAACCTTCGGTGCAATAATGTCGAAAGTATGGCCATAAATAACTTGGGATTATTTCAAAATGATTCAGTTGATATGCAATACAAACACAATAATTCGATTTTCAGAGTAATTTTTGAAATGAAATATAAATAATCATTTTTTATTTCGTCGTTTGCTTGAATAATAGTTTTGCGAGACTTGATTTAGGTTGCACTACTAAATCTATTGTAAATGAAATTATTCGCGTACAAAATATTTCGTTCTGCTCGCGAGTTGTCGTGCATTTAATAAAATACTTCAGCTGTAATTTGTCGATGGTTTTTTGATTTTTTGAAGTAGAATTCGAATGATTCCAACAGTGACACAATTTTGCAGTACACATAAGTGATAAATCTATCAAAAATGTCGTTTTATGATTCAATATTTTTTTGATAAATGTATTTTCTTTTTTCAGTTCATTTAATTTTGTCAAAAATTACAAAAAAATTAGTTTAACTAATTCCACATAAGATACTTTTTTATATAAAATAATGATGTAATAAAATAGAGTTCATTTTCTGAATGTCGAGTTTTGTTATTTTTTGTTACCAAGAGTTTTTAAATTTTCTAAATATTTTAAACTCGAAAACGCAAGCAAATAATGGACAATCGATTTTTTATTTTGATTTTATTTATACCTTGATATCAATTTCTAAATAAACACATAAACATGCAAATCTAAACACACACACACACACACACACACACATATATATATATTTGGCGTAATAAAATTTATTACGTTTTTCAATGTTCATTTAATCAATTATCAACAAATGAAGTTTCTTAAAGATAATTAAATAGCAAAAATTTGATGAACACCGAATTATGATATCCAAAATTATTAATTTAATAATTAATATAATTTTTTTTTATTGATAATTATTCATATTATTTGCTTCAGAATAATAGTACGTTATCAATTATTTGCTTACATATTTTCCGTGTTTATTTTCTGAATATGGTTTTTTGTTGAAATTATGCAATATACCTGTGTCTACAATATGTTTTGTGGAGCATATCCCGGATACATCATGAAATGTGTGCTCGACAGCTTACAATACGACCAACATTACCGCCTATTCTAGTCTTTTACTACCGGCTATCAGCTATTGGGGAGAGTTGGATAAAACGATATAGGCAGCTAAAATGACATATTAAGCTATAGCATTAGTCCACAAGATTATCAAGTGCTTTTAACTGTAAAGAAAATGATGGAAACGCGATAAATGTGAATGATAGAACAATTCTCATGTAACAAGCAGCACTTTTTTAACAAAATATATTTTTAACTGAATAATAACTAATTTACGATGATGATTATCAGTAAAAATATTTGAAAAATAATTTGTAAATAATTTATTAAATTACATGGTAAAAGAAAAAATGCTGTAATCAATAGCAAAATTGGAAATTCAATTAAATTTGCATGAAAAAATGTAAATGTAATATTAAAAAATAAAGCTTCAAAAAATTACGTTAAACAAAGTGAAGTTATTTAATACTTGTTTCTTGCAAGAAAATGAAAAAAAACTAAGCATACTTAATATTAGTAAATAGTTTCTTTTTTAAAGATAATTAAGAACATTCAGAAAAACGCGTAATTGAATATGCACTCTGAAAGCGTTACGTTAATAAAATAGATGCATTTAACGGTTAGTGGTTTTTTAATCTGCCAGTAAGATAACTTAAGAGATTTTTTAGAATATTTACTTCTGATTGATTATTACATGTTTTTAGTATTAATCATATGTCTTAGTTTTTAGTTTTATGTGAAAAAATGAGTAATGGTTTAGCTAACTTTTAATAAGTTGAACTCAATTAAATAGTTATAATTTAACACAATTGTTCGTAATTGTTAAAAACTCTTTTCTGAACTAGCTTATGACAGTCAAGTTTGTTATAGGGCTTTTAAGAGCATTAATTATGCAAATTATAATTATTATTGTTATTCCTGAACATAAGTTAATTAAAATCATTGGAATAAGATTGATTAATAACATAAACACTACTGAAAGCAATTTTTTATAAAATGAATATATCATTATATATAATCGCGTTTCAATATAAACACGATGTAACATGATATATGTATTATTACTATAAATCAAAATTAAATACATTTTTTATGTAATTATAAGATTTATTTTTCGTGTTTAACAATACGTGCATTTTTAAATTTATCTCCAAAATAAAGAAAATAATATATGGAAATAAAAGTTAATTTTATTCTTTATTCAAAATTCATATAATTTTCATGCAATTATGACAATTACTATAATTTATTTGCCTTGGTAACTATACATTTTAAAAGAATTTTTTTCAATGAAAATGTTCGATTTTGTATGAGTTTTAAGGTAAAGATATAATATTTTGATGTATAAAAAGGTTGACTATTTGTTTATCGCAAAGTCAAGAAAGTAAATTAAAAATACGCGTAAAAACTATAGTATTTATCCAGCTTAAAAATAAATTTGTTTTTACGATAGAAAAAATGCCGTGTTCAACTCTCAAATAAATCCGTAGTTCCTCATTTTCAACTCGGACCACCAGCTTGAAGTCATTTATTTGCTCATTGCATAATATACTACAGTTTCAAAATTGTATATATTTTTAATCAACATTTTTTTCGTGTAAGATTCGCAAGCGTGTTTGGAAACTGCATATAATTATTTCTCCTGCAGTAATTACCTTTTATAATTTAAATAATTAACTTGTTGAATGAGAAGTCCTCTTTACATAATATTATCATTAATTTAGCTAACAAAAAATTATAATTACAAAAATGGGTTCCAAATTTGTTCACTACTCAAAATCGCAGAACGTTAAGTCCATGTACTTTAAGATCCGTTAAATAATATAACGACTCATCTGATGCTTTCATCATCTAACAAGGTTTTCACTTCTAACTCTCGAATCAATAGACAGATTGAATATTGATTGAATTTTTTCATTGAAACAATTTATATTCTGATTGTGATTAGATACCCGTAAATCTCCTCCGTTGACTCCCTATCCATCGTGGGAGGCTCACCAGCATATGGGAACTAGTGCACCGGAAATTGTGTCGCCTTTTCGTATACGCGCTGACAAGTGCAATCGTTTATGGGTGGTGGATACTGGCCTCATCGATATCATAGGAAACCCTGAACAATTGGCACCGCCGACCTTGTTGATCTACGACCTAACCAATGATCAGCTTATTCGCAAGTATGTCATTCCTGACAGCCAGAGAACCTCAGATTCCTTGTTCGCCAACATTGCCGTCGAAGATAAATCCTGCGACGACACTTACGCGTACGTTGGAGACTTGGGAGGTCCGGGACTTCTTGTTTACTCATGGAAACGTCAAACCTCTTGGCTCGTTAAACATCACTACTTCCATCCTGATCCTAAGGTAATATTATTTTTATCTACGTGTTAATTCATTCGGATGTGAATTGCCAATGGAAGTGTTTTGATGTTGATTACTTTGTTTTATTGCATGATGTGCTTAGAGTGTATGAATCGCAAAAAAGTGGGAAGCTTTATTTAGTAGCTTGAGTACTAGGTTGTTTCTAAATTTCAAACTAGCACATATATATTGCTGGCATGGAATTGTTTTCGATAAAGTTCAAAGCACTATGAACTACTTTCAGCAAAATATTTACATGGCTCAAGTTATATGATCGGAATTGATCTAACAGAAGTAATCAGATTGAGGCAGATGTAAACAGATTTTTAATGGAATCAGTTCAATCGAAAGTTACATAGCACTATACATTTCATTTGTACAAATAAAAGCAGAATAATTCCCAACTGAATTCTTTTTATTCAAATAACAGTTACACCTTTTTAAATAAAGATCATATTTATGCGGTAGTTATTTCTAATCATCGGGTGTTGATAAAAAGAGATAGACTATTTTGTTAATCATGTCGTCTGTTATTGATTGCAGTATTGGAATCATTTTTGAAATGTTGTTTGTTTTCCGATAAAAAAGGTTTCAACTTTTATGGACGTTTACATACATAAATAATATAGTTTTTCGCTATTTTCCATTAAAATAGTAACTTTTTCTTTCAACCATCTTCTTCAGCTTTGAAGCAATCTGATTCTCAATGCGATATATTGATTTATGCGTCACTAAGAATCTAGACCATTGTAAAACAGCGAGTTGTTTATTCTATCGAACTCAGAATTACAATAAAGAGAAATGACTAAACGTCGGCAAAATTTCTCGTTACGTTATTTTCACTTTCTCCGGTTGAAAAATCTCATGCTGAGATCTATATCGCTGCTACTTTCTTGTCGAATTGTCGAATTAGTATCCTGTTACATAACGCATGCAAATTATACTCCTTTTTATATATCGTGTATATAAAAATATACTTTGTAATGATTATGAGAGCCAATTATTTACTTATTTTTATGTTTCGAAGCTAAAATATCAAGCGTCAATTTTTGCGGATTCAAATGAATATTGGCTTATTAGTTCTCATTGTATTTGATTATTGCTGATCAATCGCAGATTCGCAATTAATTGTCATATTACAATGTTGGTGTTAATTGTTGTTCTAACGAACAGATATGATAATTACAAGGATTGCCTTCACATTGTCTAAGAACAGTGCAGATCAAGGTGGACTTCAAATGCAAAATGTAAATTTCTCAAGGATGAGAATAATATCGTAATTGTGTTGAAAAACATTTATTTAAACTAACAAGTTCACTTTATTCTAGTTAGAACCAGAAAAAAATGCGCTTTTAAACGCTTAACTAAGACCAATAATTAGCAATACCATTTAATTTTTTTAATTACAAAATTGTTAGAACACAAATAGACAAATTATTAAAGTTAGGTACATTCAAGACACGCTCCATAATACTTGTAAGGTTAATAAAATTACAAACCCACAAAACGGTTGCTATACCAAAAGATTAATTTCAATTAAAAATGAACTCAGTTTTTCGTGAAACCTTAATCACGTTCTTTGGAGCTGATTGAGCATTGCTTTTCTATACATTATTTAATCGCTCTAGGCTCTTATCTTCATGCATTCTTGAAAAGAGCACAGCTAGTTATATTGGCTACAAGAATACATTTAATTACTTCACTATCGGCGATCGAATGCAGAAAGTGCAATTGGTTGAATTGATTCTTCCTCGCAGAGCAGTTTTAATTATCTGACATGATGTGAAAAGATGACCTACAATATTGGGTCTACGAATGAATCTGCGAAATCGCCTCTTTCTTGAGACATTTTATTATTAACGCAGCAGAAACAAATTTCGTCCGGTTAGCAGAATGTTTTGTCCGTTGTGATATTAATTAGTTCCGAAAGTGAGTTACTTCCTCTGACAAGTTGATGCCTTAGATTATTTATTATTCGTTTGTATGTCGCAATATCATCATTATTCATAGGCATGTAATCATGTTAATGATATTACCGTTCAATCATACGTTGAACCTAATAAAAAGCGCTACACAAAAAGCCTTAAACTCGGTTAATGCCAAATGTTGCCATAAAGAATTGAATTTAGATCAACACCATCATGAAATTGATAAAGTGTAATAAGTAGAGCGTTAAGTGCATATACGTATAAGCAAGTGAAAACAAGGTCTTATGTAATATTATGTTTTTTGTTATTTAGGGAGGATCCTTTAACGTATCTGGAATTTCCTTTAGTTGGACCGACGGTATATTTGGAATGGCTCTTGCTCCTCATAATGACGACGAATACAGCACTTTATACTTCCATCCTCTTTCAAGTACCATGGAATTCTCCGTGAGCACAAAACTTCTAAGAGATTCTACTAGAGTTAATCTGCCAGGTAAATTATGTTAATGTTGTTCGGCTATTTTTTAATTCGGCGTTTCATTTCACCTTTGAACTTCAAAATTTATCGAGCTTAACACTTACATCGCTGAAATAAACATTTTAATGTTAACAATCGTGGAGAAAAACATTTCAAAATCATTAAAAATTACATCTTTTAGTATGAATATAAAACACGTTAGAAATTGTTATTACATGGAAGCATTATTTTGATTGGCTGAATAATAAGTTGGAGATAAAATGTGGTATTGAAATGAAAAAGTTTCATCTGCAATGAAATGAAAGATAATCAAACAGTTAGAAAAAAATTTGTTCATCGTCGAATGCGTATAAACATAAATAAAAGATGATTGCAGTGTAACAAAATAAGTAATTAACCTGGACGTTACACAAGGCATACCGTTATGAGTAATTTTCATTACTGTAACTCAATTTATTGAATTAGCAGTTTTACGTGACATAATTTGCAGTTTTGGAGAAGAAAAATGTAAAAAGTGGTCAGTAAATGTTGTTATATGCTGTATAACACAAGTTATTCGACTCTTAAAGGGCTTATTTTTATTACGTTACGGGCGTTTTACACTTACTTGATGGCGTTCTCACGTAGCCCGTGTCAGTTAGTTCAAAAGCATTACTTCATTGCAAATGCCTGCCGAATGTCTTCTGAATTTTTCGCTTCACTAACTCTGTTACTTTTTATTAAACTTAATTTCACGTAATACCAGCTCATTTTTTCAAACCTTATATACCATATTTTATTTACTTTCTAAATCACATCATTTCATTTGTTTTTCTTCTGACAAATTATTGTTGCGACAAAGCAAGTCTGAAATCGCTTGTCTGTAATGCAGATTTCAAAGTAATATAAATGAAACGTTTGTAATATATTTTACTTTACATCGAAAGTAGAGCGTGAAGTATATAAAGTCTTAGCATAAGTCTAACGAATGATTTAACATTATATGTGAAGCAGAAGCTGCATGAGCGAAAACTAAATTCCAGCAGTGACATTTACAAGAAATTCACGGGGTTAATATTAAGTCTTTCTGAGTATCAGTTTCATTTCTTAGTATATATACGTATACATTGCTTAAGATATCGCGTTATGAATCTTTACAGTCATCGCTCCTTCATATCATCGCTTTAAATTAACGTCTTTTTCTTTGCCTCGCAAAATGTTTTATTCATCATTACCTCGTTATTAATTATTGAATGAACAATTTCGTTGAATATTAAATCTGACATTTTTTGAATATTATTTGACGGTGAAATTTCACCAGAAGAATTATCTGTTTATTATTACAGCGGCTTTCCACGAGTTTCAAGAATTGGGATCTCGCGGGCCAAATGGTCAGAGTAGCGTAAGTTTCCTTGATCCTAAAACAGGAGTGCTCTTTTATGCTCTAACAAACTTGAATGCCATTGCTTGCTGGAGGACGGGAACCAAGTACACCATCCAACAACAAGGCAGGGTTTACATGGACAACGTTACTATGGTTTTCCCTAACGATATTAAGGTATTTATGCTCAAATGTTGGTCATTTAAATGCAAGCTAAGTGCCAAATTTCACGAACTCTCATGCTTTATGCTTTTTCTGCTCCAGATTGACGCAAACAGCAATATTTGGGTCTTGTCGGATCGTCTTCCTGTTTTTATGTATTCTCAGCTCAATCCTGATGACTATAATTTCCGAATTTTAACCGGTACTGTCGAGGAAGCAATTCAGGGAACGGTTTGTGCAATGAAAACATCTGACTCGTCTTCATTCACCCCAACACCAAGGACTTTACCAAAAGACATGGTGGACATTGATAACAGAATTGACAGCGGACCGAACAGACAAGCCAAAACATCTGGTTCAAACATCTCCGTTCCCACAATGATGAACTCTATTATTACAATGGCCATATTGGTTGTTCGTATGTTTGCTTGAAATGTCCGCATCCATTAAATCAATTGAAATAGCATTATAAATGTGATATTTCATGGATGAACATTTTGACACAAATCCGTAGAAGATTGTTTTAGTATTATCAAATAAACGAATGTTAAGACATTATACATTTCCAAAAGTAAGCTTGCTGCAGAATGTTTTGTATTTTCTTATATTTATACTCTATGTGGTATATTATAAAGTGGATGTGATTCAATAATGACATATAATTTTGTACAAGTTATACGTGTTGATGTAAAAATGCCTCGGGATCCAACAACAGCTAAAATCAAAATTAGTTATTTGCCAATTTTCTTGCTGATCATCTTGAATTTATGTATAAGGGTGATTTTTCACGTTACTTACTGCTGTTCCACTAATACTATACTTATATAAATGCAGTAAATTTTGCCATTTCAAATGAGACCAATGCCTGTGCGTCAGTATCAGATAGAAATTGCATTTCTCATTTTTCAGAATTAAGTTACTCTTTCTTCAGGCTGATTTATAATTTTTTTAAACTATAAATAAGAAGATTATATACGATGTGTTCTATATTCCACATGCAAAATATTGTGATACCTACCTTTTATCGCAGCCTGTTTTCCAATTTTTTAAGCTTTTAAAAAAATGTATATCTATCAATTTTATATTCATATTTTTGTATTTGTTTACTCATTTTCACATTTTATACGAGTTGAAAAGCTAACGTTCTTATTATTGTTTTTAACAGTTTATTTTCTCTATTCTTATTTTTAATAATTTTACAGTATTCAGATTAATATATTCACGAATATTTTCACAAACAAAGAGCAGTGCTTTAGAACTAATATTCTGAGAATGGGAAATTTCGGTTTTGTATAATTGTGACTGCGTTTGCAATGTTTGTTTGATGAGATATGTGATGTTAGTAAAATGTTAAATTTTACGTCTGTTATTATAATTATATCTTATTGCACGTTGCAATGAAATATGTAAATAAATTATATAAAAATTGACAAACTATTGGTTCTAAAAAGTTCCTAGATCCTCAATAAATGTTATTTTACCTAATTTCTTATACATTTCATTTTTTATTACTTATTATCATAGAATCAAAATCATCATTTTAATATCGATAAAATGTTTTCGATTGTAAACGTAGGATATAATATAAATATAATGCTATTATTTAAGTAATATAGCTGTAAAAATATTTGAAACAAAGCTGAATATTTTTCATGACTGTAAATATGAAATTATATTCAAAAATGTGTTACGAGCATTTCAGATGAAACAACTTTTTACTTGTCACGTTGAACTTTTGTAATTTTACAATTCACCATCGTAAGTAAAAAATAAAAGACATAATATTTTATGGGTACCATTAATCATGAAGTGAATTTATATTAAAATTGAAAAACCGAAAGTTTGTACACTCAAACAGTAATTTTAAAAATTATTTTTTATGAGAGTGAAATATAATAAAGAGAATAAAGTAAAGAAGTATAGCAAGAGGAACCGCAAATAGAACAACCCAAAACAAAGTGAATTTACACTTCCTGTTTTACGTTTCCGGGTAAAAATGCATTATACATTTCTTTAGAGTATCATTTAGCTAAATTAAAATGCATTATTTATTGAAATAATAAATAATATCCGAGTATATTTCATTTATTTGATTAGGTACTTTTCTTATTGAGCCGAGTTTTATAAAAAGTTCTAAAACTAGGTTATATTTTGAAAATTATTATTTAATAAATTTTACAATAAAAATGTAATCAAATCCATAATTGTAACTTTAATATACATAACATAAAGATTGTAATGTATAGAATCATATATTTTAATATGATGTTTGTTACCAAACACAATAAACATTTTTTGGATCGTTTCATTTACAATAAAAAACAAAATCTTTTTTATACAACGTACATTGATAACTTTGTTAATTGAGGTTCGTTATAATTCATATTTTCATTTTGCATTGGAATTATAAACTTTTATGTATACATATATAAGTGCATTTTTTTTCATTTTCTTACATGTTTTTATATTTTTTTCTGTCAATTCTGTTAATGTTAATTTTCTTTTTAAATGAATTTATTTCTCTAGTCATGTTTTTGACTAAGCTGATGGAATTCGTTATCTGAATTGCATGTACTATAACTGTCAGGTAACATAATCTGTCCGAATGTTTCGGCGAAACAGTTTAAAACTGCAACAAACCATTTCTTTAAAACCGTTCGCCTTAAATCCATTCCTTGCGCGATTTCCAACTGAAAAAGAGGGTGCACACTATATTTCCTCTTTCCAGGTCGTTTCTTCGTTGCCTATGGCACTACTTTGTGTGAATCGATTGCAACAGAAGTCGTACGACCGCTACCTAGTTTCCGCTTAATGGATCCTTGGATCGACGAAACTAATGATTCCTGGTTCGCATAATACGAAAGTATCCGGGTAGCATTATTTTACTCGTAATACAGCGGCGTCATAGACTCCTGAGTAAAATAGCTTTTCGGTTCGCAACTTTCTCAAATATATTTAATCATCGTCATTGATAAATCGTACGAATTCATTCGACCGATATCACTCCAGAGGGTTATCACGCTGCAAGATCGATTTTATAATATTAATGTCTGTTTTTCTCTTATTCGAAAGCTATTTTTAATATTTTTTTTAGCAAAGTTGAAGAGATTATTTTGTCTCTATAGCAACTTCTTAGATAAACTATCCAGAGTACGAAGCTGTGGTAGCATCTAAACTTATAAAGTGATCGCTTGGTTTATAGTTCTTGCATACTGAATATATGAACTATTGATTATGAATAATTTTCTCATGTAATAATCAGGTAGTTTAGGATTTAAGATGGTGTATTATAAACTTGGCAAGACACATGAAGAAACTGCTCTATATCAGTCACTGTTAATTCAACTTAAAATTGCATTTCTATAGATGCAATTATTTTCGACATTTATGAGTTAGAGTTTGAGTTTAGAAATATAACAATAATATATTCAGCTTGAAATGTATAGTGATGTATACGTAATACTTTGCTGTTTTCATATTTTCAAATGATCCTTCGTAATAAGACAAATTGTGTTAATGACATCCCTTTGCAATAAAACGGTCTATTTGTTAATCAAACACAAACGCTTTTAATCCTTTGTTGTAATTCGCAGTTTAATCTAACGATATTCTCTTACAGAAAAGGTTCACAAAAGAGAATAAAAGCTTTGATTTGCTATTATTTCATGATTAATGTCTTCAATGAATTAGTTTACAAGAAATATTTAGGTATATTTATTAAAACTTGAAATGATTATATTTTAATTTTGCTTCAATTATTTTTGTCGACAAATATATAAATATAGTGTTCTCGTTGCTTATTAAATTCGACTCTTATTTCTTGCTGGTCAACAGTAATGAAATTAGTAACTATTTCTTATATATAAAATTACACGCGAACGAAAAGTAGCATGCTCTTTATTTGCGAGCATTTGCTATCACCTTTGAAGGAAGTTGCTTATTCGCGAATGCAAACTAATCTAGAAGTCACGTCATTGTGGGATGTTGGAACAGTTGAAAATTCTGAAAGGCTTATTTCCGGCACGCACTAAAAGACTTGCGGCTTTTCATCGAGAAAAAGTTGAGGCGCGATATGCATCTCGTTACTTTAGTTATGGGCGTTAAATCTCGGGTAGATCTTGATTCAAGTACTAGCTCTTTTTTAAATTACACAAAGTCAAGCTTATAGATAAGAAATGTAAAAGGAAGAAAAAATAACTCGATCCGAAATGTTCGCAGTGCGAATCGCTATTTCTATTTCAATCCGCAGTGCACCCATGAACATAAATTAAGATTTAAATTTCATTTTCACGGAAATAAACATCACTTTGTTTTGTGATCGTTTACAGGATTTTCGTCTTGATGGGATGACAAAGATACGTAGTATTGCATCAAATTTATAGCTCATATTAACAATACAATGCGAACTTGCGAGTGCAACAAATTTATTATAGTGTAATCTGACTTTAGAAACTTTATTCAGTGTCGTCTGAGTTTGGTTGAAAGGATACAAATAAGATTATTTCATTTCGAAAGTGATTATTGGATAAACACTTTTGCTGATTTCGAGAGTCAAGAATAAAAGATCGCAATGGCTGTTTTCTTTATTTTCATTATAATTTATACTTCAATTAGTAAGGTGCCAAAGAATAATTGTGCGTTTTCTCCATGCAATAATGACACTTTGATATTAAATTGTTTATAATTAATGTTGTGCTTAGGAAAATTATTGATGAACTGGCTAAGTATTTTGTATAATTATAATAGAAGTTTAATTAATGTCGCGTTCGCTTGCTAGTTTAATTATATCTTATAGTTCGGTTCCAAAGGTTATCGATGTTATTATTTGGCGTTCAAGAAATTTCTGCAAAATCGAATGTCAAAATTGCAAGCTTGTATTCTCTTGCTCGCGAATATATTTATTTTCTGTCCTCCGATAGTTTAATGTCGGTGTATAAAACAACAATGTCAGAGTGAATAATAAGGTATTCAAACACTGAATTCAAACAATAATGATATAATTAAATGGGATAGGATAGGTTTCTGTAGAAACGGTATACAGTTTGGTTATCGTTTAATTATTTTATTTATTACTGTAGTTTGATAATGAAAATTATTATCAGCTCGTCCTTCTTAGTTTATTAAAATATGTATAAATCAACCGTATCATTCACATACACATACTTTGCCGCTATTCACAAACAATAAGTGAACTAAGAACTTAGTTCTTCAATTGATACGACTTTTTTGATCCTGTTGTGCAGTATAATGTATTATTACATAAGTGCTAATAAGCACATCGATTGGAACATTGGATTTAAGATAGATGCTGTATTTCACATTTCCCGATAATATGTTTCGAGTATCCCATGATCTGGTATCTATTCGTATGGCAGTATGTTAAAAATTTGTTACGTGATAAATTAAAGCTCCGTAATATTGACAGGTTTTTTGACTCATCTTACTTCAGAGAAGCTTTAAAATTACGGATATACATCACAGGTATACTAAAATGTAAAATCGCTTTGAACCTACAAAAATAGCGAAAATAATTGTGACGTGAAACAAGTTTTTAGGATGAAGAGAAGGGTCTACATGTCGCTGATCTTAAGTATGATAACGCTTTTGTCACTCTTGATGTTTCGTACGATCAAAAAACTTGTTACATTAAAAATTGTATACATCGAAAAATGTTTACTGTCTGATTATATACTTAATGGTGAATGGCTTGCTTGTGTTCGTATCGATATGCGCTGTTCTGATTCAGTCAACGTTGTTGAATAAAATTAGTAAGAAAGCCACCAGTATGACGAAAGACGGATTCCCCAATTTAAGTTGTCCGCCATGTTGCATTGCAGCTGGATGTTCTCCTGAAATGGTAATTGGAACAGTTATTTAGAATTCAAATTCAAATGAAATGTTATATTAGTAAATGAAAAAATATTATTTTAAAACTTATATGGAAATATTGCAATTAGTTTTTATAAACGCTATGTATGCTTTGATATAAAATAAAACAGTATCATTTCTATCAACAATGTTACGATCATAATATAAATTAAAGTTTTGATTCAAACATCAATACTTCAGCACAACATTAATAAAACATTGAATTAAATTTCGACGTAATGTTTAAGTTATTAATAGGAAAATTCATATATATGTATATATATAACCTTATTTTTATAGCTTTTTCTATTTCAAAAACTTAGTTTTTGTATTGTAAATTTCTTTGTTAAAATTCATATCAAGTTCATAACAAGTTTTATGTGTTTTGATTTGTTTGGAATGAAAATTTACGGAAAACAGTTTTGCGTGATAAAAACCTTGATGAGCTGTTTTTTTTTTTTGAGTGGAATTTTGGACGTCTGTATATGTTCGGTTTAGTCCACCATTCAGTAAACATTGAATTCAGTTGTGGCACGTTGCTAATTCTATTTATGCAACACCCGCCGAAAAGCTCATGAGGAATGTCTAGAAACTGCAAGTGTTATTAAACTTTCCTTTGAATTTACTTAACTACACTTATTATGGTATTATGAATTGTGAAATTGATGCAGCATCATAATCACGTTATTTCTATTAACGTTCCGTGATAGTACTCAGTGAGAAACTTCTATTTCGTTCTGATGCTATAAAATGATTGACAAGTCAAGTTTATTTGCAATTGGAAGTGTAATTTATAGTTTTAATGCTTAATTATCAATTTTTATTTACTTTTTTAAAAGTAAAATGTTTGTTTGTATGATGATTTATAATACTTTTATTGAATATATACTTGAGATAAACTTTTGGAGTGTAACTTTTAGAAAGCTTATTTCACATTCATTTTAAAACGATGTATTCGTAGAAAAACATATCAAATTTTCTACATTTGTCGTATGTCAAAACGAAATTGGGACGGCGAGAATTCGCGACAGATTTGTACTTTGTTGTGAGAACAATTGCTTACAACCCTTGGCAAGAGGTGCGATTATTTTTATCGAAAAAAAAATTTTTTTTATTCAAGGGTGAGATGCAAAATGACTGTATCTATGTTTGTCTAAAAAATTTAAATACTTCTGTTTTATCTCACAATTAATTATATGATTTCAGCAGTATTAATTTTTTTTTAATAATTTGAGAATGTGTTGATTAAAGTTCAGTAATATACACAAAATAAAAGTTAGCAGAAACGAAAAAAATAATATCATTAAATTGTTATTTTAGAGGTTTTTGATTTAATAACCAAAAACCAATTAAACATCTAAGTCAACATCAAATAAAACGATTTTATCAAAAAATACATAGTATCATATACAAGTATTTTTGTATAAATGTTTATCGTGGATTTTACTATATTTTTTACATATATTTGATACGGAAATAATATTAGTTGAACATAAACATTTTATGTAATAAATATATACATTTTTTACTTATAATATATAATATTATATCAATAGAATTAAGTTTATGTGTCTATATATATGTATATATATACAATAAAATATTGGTATGGGTTAAAAGTTAAATTGAACTTATATAATAATTTGAATACATTCTTTCATGCACATGATCAATTAATTCATTTTATTAATAACTTCAAAGGTATGAAATCATTTATGATGTTTTCAAACATTAAAATCCTTCTGTTTAATATTATGACCTGTTTATTTTATACCATTGGCTCGATTAATGTATCATATTAATAATATTAGATAATTAATATATAGTATTTTGAGTAAAATGATAATAACTATTTATGTGAAAAATTTTGACAAATCACAAATTGTTAATTTATGATTATAATTAATGATTTGAAATGAGTTGGATAAATTTAAATTTAATTATATTAAATTGCATAATATTATTTATAGATAAACTTGATTTTCATATTATAATACTTTATATAAAGTTACTAGTATGATATTTAAATACAAAAGTCAATGAATTTATACAACTTTGACAATTATTAAAGTTATTAAAATCATGAAAGTACTGTTAAATTTTAATTGTTTAATAAATTTTATTTTTACAGTTTTTCAGTATCTAGAATGAAAAAAAATGTGTAATAGTATTAGTAAAAATTAGTAAATTGTCTAAATATTTGTTATGTATAATCCATACTTTGTGAATGAATGAGATAATTTTTGTTCATTTAATGAGTAATATGATCGATTAGAAAACTTATATACATACTCATTGTAAATAATACATTGCGATACATGAATTAGAAAAAGAGTATGAGGTAAATAAAATATGTCACAACAAAATATAAATTCTAACATTTCAAATACTGTATAAGAACTTTTAATTTGATATAAACGTAATTATATTGGTTTTTTTCCTTTTCACATAAAGAGTTTTCTAAACTATTATTAGAAATGAATGCTAACTTCAAATGAATTTGTTTATTGAAATAATCCAATAAGGAAAGAAAAATGATTAATTTTTCTTATGATTCTACTATTTCTCTCAATAACGTTTTTTATATATTAAATATAGAAGTGATTTTAATTCACAGTAATTTATTCCAAAAATGTATTCGATCCAGTTTAGCGCTAACATCTGCATACATATTCATATATGATGAACATTGAGAGAAATAATACTTTGGGAATTGATATAATATTATTAAAATTGTACTACTCTTTTGTACAGAAAATGTACTAATTACATTCAATGTATAAAATGTATAATAATTTCTGTTTCGACTTGCCAAAATCTTTTATCTTTATTTTTCATTCTGTACTTTGTATATATGT
The DNA here is from genome assembly GCA_022817045.1 of Psix sp. ZL-2020. Lineage (NCBI taxonomy): Eukaryota > Metazoa > Arthropoda > Insecta > Hymenoptera > Scelionidae > Psix > Psix sp. ZL-2020. The sequence goes on from JABFQD010000330.1 coordinate 26,376, forward strand.
ACTCTTTGTCATGTATGTTCTGCTACCGGTAGTTGAATATCATAAATAATTTTCATTTATTTGTGTGCATTAACTGACAATTATAGTAATAGAATGTTAATTAATTTTTAATCAAATCGTAATATATAATATGACAAAAGATAATGAAATACCTTTACTATTCATAGGAACGTAAGTCTGTTTTTGTAAAATATTACCATGTAGCCGCATTCCCATGAATTACGTGACGTTCAAACTTATACCAGTCATCTACATGACAAGTTAGAAGGCTTGAAATAATTGCTTAGAAGTTGCATGAACTCACTACACGAAAAGTTTTGTAACTTTAGTAGACGAGGCAGATTTGAAACTAAAATTAACCTTTCAACAATGTTACTTCTAGCGTCAGTATATAGTTATACATACAACAAAAATAAACTGATATCTATTAACTTATGAATATAATAATTAACAGTAAACATAGTTGAAATAATTTGAACGTATCTCCAAACTCATACAACCTTATGCCACCAATGTGCTTTTATATAGGATCATATAGTTTAGTTTTAGTAGTCAATTGTTGTTTTGTTTTATTCAGATTCAAAAAACGATTGATCATAGCATGGAAACTGTACTAAAACGTATTTCTTCAATTTATGTGTCACATCTAAATTGAATTTTTTTTAAGCGTGTTAAAATGAAATGATGAGTGACGCTGTTCATTAGATAGAATCTGAATATGATATTACAAAAAAATAAATTATGTAAAATGTTAACTGGACTCAAATCATCGTCCATAGGTTGACTACTTTCGAGAGAAAAAACGCAATATCTTGGAAACATTGAAATTGATTGTAATTTTATTCGAATTATACGAAGTTTAAAATTATAAATTTTATTCATATGTGCAATTTAAATAAAAAATAAAAATTTCGAATGTGTCATAATTAATTAAAACTTTGATATGTTTTACTTTTTCTCTATACCACAGTATATGTAAAAATAACCACATTTGAATTACACTTATATACATAAATTTATGAATACGTTAAAGTGAGATCAATATAAAATCAGTTTAAACGCCATTAAATATATACCGCTATAAATGTACGTCTTAAAAACAAACATTTATAAATTTAATTTTCATTATAATTTAAATTTCAATACATAAATTTAAATATTGAACCTAATAATTATATAATCTATATTAATTAGTTTCATTAGACTAACACAAATTAAATAAAAAATTAATATAGATTAATATTTTTTAATGTTTAAACAATTGTTTTGTGATCGATATTTTAGTGATTGATTTTTGTAATCACTTTGTTTAATTTCATTAATGCAAAAGGAGTAAAAAATTCATTATTAAATAAATTAAAGCGGGATTACTTGTAATATAATAAATCAAATGTTTCTTTTAACAAATGATTAATTATCTTTGGTATATAAAAAAAATGATAAAAACATAATTTAGTAAAGAATAAAACATATGAATGTAAATGAAAATAAATATTATTAGATCTTAACTGTTTATTTCTAAAATATACACAAAATTGAATCATACTATGTTATAGTTTAATTCATATTCAGTACAACTCTATTAATGTATATGGTTTTCCTATTATTAAAATTAAAATGCTTCAATAAGCTAATTGAAACAGAAACAAAACAACTATATAAAGTGATTGAGAACAAATTTTAGTTATTAATAATTTCTATTAATATTAACTGTATTAATATTTCCATCAAAATTCGTAAATCAAATTCAATATCCGCAATAAACTTAAAATGTTGTCGATAATAGTACTGTAATTTGAACTGTGGGAAGAGTAACTATTTTCTTTCCCAAATTCAGAAAATTGGTAATAAAATGTATGATAATATCAAGACATAATTATCCTAGCTTTACATACTTTTACAACGAAAAATTCAATAAAAATTGTTTAGTAATTATATATAATAAATCTAAAAAATTAATTTACATTAAGAAAAGTATTGCAAATTTTCATATAAGTATAGGAAGTTTATTTTATAGCAGTTATGTGAAAAAATCTAATATAATTTATGAAAAAATCAAAAGCTCATTTTATATAAACAAATAATTATTAAACTTTTTATAAAAAAGTTCTATGTTTTCTTATATTATATAATAATTTTTCTTATACATCTTGTATGTATCTAATGACTAATACATTTTTAATTCTTTTATTTCTTTATGTTACACTTTTATTATTTTATTTCGTTAATCGAGAATGTTT